>JBBPKY010000077.1:0-54633 GCA_038089495.1 Xerocomellus dryophilus
GATTACTGAACCTCTCGCTATGGAAATCGTAGGAACTAGACGGAAAAGTTCCCGCGCGTGTACAGTTGGTGTACAGAGACTAATCCCACGCTTCTGCGATCCGTTTAAAACTTCGTTACTCCAGTGAATGTGGCCATATGTTCTGTACGAGGCACACCGCCCTAGCCCGGAGCCGTCCATTTCCAATCTGGCCACCCTCCCCAACCTTGATGACGAAAGGTACTCCGTCTCTCCTGATACCTTGACGTGTTTCGTACAAGTCTGTTGGTGAACTAGATCTTCCGGAACGTAAGTCTTCTTCCACGTCCCACCTACTTGTCATTCATTCTTTGTGTAGGTGAAGAACCTCTGAACGACTCAGAGCGAGTCGAGAGTCGAGCTGTTGATTCGATCTCTTCTCCATGTAGTATCACGAGGTCAGCATACTACCCTCTTCTAGTTAGTATCTCATGGGAGCAGATTTATATGCAGTTGGATGTTGCAAATGTACAAGAAGCGGAAGCTTCTGTTTGGACCGCCGAGGAAATGGACCTTTCAAACTCGAAGGACGTTTGAACAGCAACGAACGCCACTTTATCTCCCACGTACTCGCAATACCCACCGCCCCAGATGGCATCATTGATGAGAATCCCTTTGAGCGATTCTCGAACAAGGTCCAAGTTGCTCCTACGGTTTCCAGATTATGATGGAAAACATCCATTCCGAGACGTAGTAGTACTCCCATCTGATCGATACCTACACCAAGAATCTCGCGCCTCTCGAGTCCCACCTCACCACAGGAGCAAGACGAGAGAGAAACCTGGCTACACGGACATCGCCCGGTGTCGACGGCACGACGGGGGCCCAAACACAAAGACCTTCACCGGAACGTCCACGTTCGCGTCGTCATATTAGCTCATTCAAATTTCATCGTCCTCGTCGTCCTCGTTCACAGAGGTCGGGCTCCCCGGACCTCAGGCAGTGCTACCTGGCATCAGAGTCTGACATGTCATATCCATTGCAACCGCCATAGTGCCAGTACCCACGACACTCCACTACTAGTACAGCTCGTGGTCCCTTCGAGGGCTGCTAATTCGTCATGCATCCCCTAGCATACTCGCACCCGGGCCACCTCACATGCTAGTCGTTCGTCGTCGTCATGAATCGGCTCGGTTTCGAGGCGAGACGACAACGACATAAGTGAGCTTACATGGAGTCTAGTGCCTACTGTCACGTTTTGAGCACCAGCCAGATATCGTTCACTAATCTCGGTTCCAGATCCTGTAGCGGAAGTGAAATTCAGCCAAAAAGGTTGTAGAGCACATGGCACACTGTGTGACTGAACTGAGAAAGGATGGTTCCTCAGAGATAACATGCGGCAGTGCTGACGGGTAATGGTTTGTGCCCCGCAACGGGCGACTGAACCGGTTACCTCAGACATGATGCATGACATGTAGGACGGGCCCCCACAACATTGGGAACGATGGGGATAAGGGTAAGGGAAGTTTTAGTCGGAGATTGGCACTAACTTACATTCAAGTTGTACTACTCCCTCCTGCGAGTCCCGGCTGTAAAAACAGAATTGAAATCTGGAACATGGTAGTAGTTCGGCGGTTGTGTTTTCCTCGGTCGTCTTATACCCGGGCTGTCCGCTCATTTCCCCGGATGGTTTAAGTTCGATTGGTGCGTGGATACTACAGACTACCGACGCGTTTTATCTCGGCCTGCAGGGGACCATATCTGATCAATCTCAGATTGATAACGCGACAACTTAATCTGTCTCTGCCAATACAGTAAGTACTAATATCCCCCAGTCCGAAGGTCCTCGTTGTTCCTTTCCTTCGAGGACTTGCACACTCCGAGTCCAGCGATCGACATTTTCGTTTTTATATATTCCCCTCTTCTTACACGTTCTTTTTCCTTCACCCCATATGACCCTCACATTTGCAGACAGGCTCAACGCCCGGGTATCTATCTTCGGTCTCCCATGACGCGCACCTCTCATCTTCTTCCAGGCTGCCGATTCTGTGGTCGGGCGCTGGTTTCGCCTTGAAGGGTCTGGTCACCCTCGCGAACGAGAAGGCTCACGATTTGTGGTGTGTCCCCTGTCCCTGCCCACGCACAGACTAACAATGCGCTATAGACGGATATCCGTGCTGGGCTAACAACTTGGGTGCGCACATGCTCCCGTTTCACCAGGCTCTACCTTGACGCCTTCCCTTCGATCCAATGTAGGCCGCCATGGCGTACATCGTGAGCCTTCCGCCCCTTCCAGCATAAAATCGAAATGAGAGTCTCATTCGCACATGTCACAGATATCTGTCAATGCCTCGGTCATATCTTCCTCAGGGGGAACCTGTGTCTGCAACAGTCCCGATTACTGTGTGACGGATCAAACGTATCTCTCCTGTATTCAGGAGGTCAAGCAGGAACTCATCACCAGCACTGCTGCCATTTCTGCCCTGTCCTCCGTCCTCATGGGAGCACTAGCAAACCTCCCTGTGGGTATGGCTCCTGGTATGGGACTAAACGCCTATGTATGTCGCCTCTTCGAGCTCTGGTCGTGCTGCATCTGACCGGACTCCGATTCGTTACGCAATTCAGTTCGCGTACTCTGTAGTCGGCTACCATGGAAGTGGGTCTATAACATACCAAGAAGCTCTTTCCGCCATCTTCTTAGAAGGGTGCGTGTCACACTTTTCCGGCTTCTTTAAATGTTGACGACCAACGGCTTCCCCACAGCTGGATCTTTTTTATCCTGTCGTTACTTGGTTTACGTCAATGTCTGGCGCGGATGATGCCACAGTCGTTCGTTCTTGCCGTGGGTGCTGGAATTGGTCTTTACATTGCGTGCGTGTCACTGAAATTTTAATTCGATTCCAAGCCACTGAAGCTGATGGCCATCAATTCCTTTATTTAGAATCATCGGCCTAAGTATTACTATTACTTCTCCCCCACACTGTCAAGGAGGTATTGACGTTTATCTGCAGCATCTGGTGGTCTAAATATCATTGGAGGGGGCGTGACTGGCTTGGTAGCTTTGGGTATATGTGAACCAAGCAGTATGCTACCATTCTCTGCCGTTTGTCGTCGTTTAGTTTCCTCACTTTGTTACCTCATTTCAGATTGGGTCAGTCCAGACCTTCCGAATTCCTGTAGTACGGGGGCGCTGCAAAATCCTACTGTGTGGTTAGGTATCTTCACAGGGGGGTACGCAGCTTTCTTTCCAGTATCGTCGAACTTGGCGCTCACTTGTATCGCATCAAAGTATCTTAACTGTGTTGTTGATGATGTTCCGTATCAAGGGCTCGATCCTCATAGGCATCTTTATTACATCCATCATTTCGTGGCCCCGATCAACCTCCGTGACATACTTTCCCGACACCGCAGCTGGCGACCAACTCTTCGATTTCTTTAAGCAGGTTGTCACATGGCATCCACTGAAGCACATCGGTAATGCTTTAGATGTAAGCATGTTTCCACTTCTGCGAGCGGCCACAATTGATAAAGGGATACTAGTATAACTATAGTAAAGGCAAGGTTTGGTATGCTCTTATCACGTTCCTCTATGTAGACGTTTTGGGTGAGATCCTTGGTAAGTTTAGCTTTACGTTGACTCAACCAAATTTTGTAGACACCACGGGTACCCTGTACTCTATGGCCAAATTCGCTGGACTCCAAGACCCGGTTACCCTTGACTTCGAGAACTCTACTATCGCGTACTGTGTTGATGCATTCTCAATCTCCATGGGCGCTCTTGTTGGCACCAGTCCTGTCACAGCTTTCATTGAGTCCGCAACAGGTATTGCAGGTACGTAGGCTCACATGTGGGATTAGACGCTGCTCAAAAACGCTTGCAGAGGGAGGGAAGACCGGCATTACCGCGGTTGTGACTGGCCTGCTGTTCTTTGTGTCCATCTTCTTCGCACCTATATTTGCTTCCATCCCCCCTTGGGCTACGGGGGGTGCTCTCATCATCGTCGGCTCCCTCATGATCCGCAATGTTCGTGACATCAACTGGGATTACATTGGTGATGCCCTCCCAGCCTTCCTGACGATCCTTATAATCCCGCTCTCGTCCAAGTAAGCTGTTACTTAGAGCGTGGGCGTATGACTGAGGACTTGCAGCATTGCGTATGGTGTCATCGTAGGCATCGTGACCTATACCATTATCAATGGCTTCGTCTGGATCGTGCGTAAAGTCACCGACGGTCGTATATCGCCTCCCAATTACGATACATCGGAACGATGGAGCGGCTTTTCTGGTCGTATCATTCCTTCATGGATGTAAGTTCACGGTATTTTGACTTTTCTCGTGCCCTCTAATACCGCTGCAGCAACTACGTCATTAGTCGTAGGAACGATAAGGCGACCGATACCCCCACAGGATACCCCTTCAAAGTCCGCTACAGACATTCGGAGATCTCCGTCGACTTTCAGTTTCAAGCAGGTTCAGCGACGAAGAACTCGAGCTTTGCTAAGTTCGAAAAATAAACGCTTGTCGCCTTCTTCTGCATATACAGTTATTGGTATGGGATGGGTTCATCCGCCACCTAGAATGCGGGCCCTGTCGTTGCTGTTTGTATTTTGTTTTATTACTGTTCTATTTGTTCCATCCCATTCGCTTCTGCGGAGCGGTTCCTTGACAACAATTTCTTATACGTTTGTGTACTCGTTGACTTGAACCAAGAATTTTACACACCAGCATCCGTGGCAAAACCCGCTGCACCTCGCGGTGGTCTTCTAACCATCAACATAAGGTTAGGACCCACAAAGAGGCATACTGAATAGCACACCTAGTGAGTAAATTCGAGCCACAGATTCAAATGAGCCGGGTCGAATTTAGAGTGGACACTGGGCTTTAACGGTAGATCCCAGGCCCGGTGAGCACCTCCTGATCATTTGAAAGTTTTGGTGAATCTCGAGAACTTGAATTCTGAGTCAAATCACTCCAGCATGGCCATAGTGCCGGCGGCATCGTCTGAATAACTTCGGGTGAGTGTAACGGAGGACTCGGCGCTGTTTGCTAGAACCACACCTCGTTGACATGTTTGAAATGTAGCCTCACTGACGTTGTCGCGTGTCACCATGGTCACCACTGGCAGCTCCGCGCTTTGACTTCAGGTTTGAGCGGGGTGCTTGAAGACATGCCTGTTCGGCATTGGTAGCGCGCCATTTCTGCTGTAGTAACCCCTGGGCCCTTTCCGATCATGACCTATACAACCCAGTCAAGTCTGATACGCCACGTTCGTTCACTGTGTTTCAGTACGATTATACCCGGAGATGGGCCTGGCACACGACACCTGGACGATCGCGTGGCGAGCAGCATCTGCAGCGCAGACGAACGCCGCAGTTCGAGACGGACGGACAGACAGGTTGGATTTATCCTTGCCCCTTACTACCACGGGCTTCGTACCCCCCCCCCAAGTCCAATCAGACTAGGACCTGAAACGGTCTCCCGGCTCTTCTCTTCGTGCGATTTCTCGCTCGTCTCGACTTGCAAAAGTCATTGCATTGTTACCCGTCTCGAAATTGGAAATTCGCCAGGGAGCCTCATACGTTTGGGGTATGCCCTTCTCGAGAGTGTCAGAGCTTGGCTTCGTCGACCAGATCTCGGACGTTATCGGTTCATCGTCTTGCAAAATCTCGAATCACGACTTGAGAGACCCGTGTCCTTTCTACAATACAATGGGCACTATCTTGGCACTATATCATATCTCGACGCGTCAACGCCCGCTCCTCGCATCCTGGTGCGCAATGCTCATCAAACTTCCAATAAACGTCAAAATCTGTTCCAGGGAAAGAAAACGTCGGATTCACGGGCATGAAGGGGAAAGGGGAAACGTACCAAGCGTGGGCGAACGTCCACGATGTCCTCTGGCACGAGGAAAATCAACGCGTTCATCTTTCTCGCGATCGAAATCGCCAATTTAGCTGTGTCATTTCGCGCGTCAGTCGTCCATCCAGCGAGACAGGAGAAAGCGAAAAAATGCCACCCACCGTTCTGTCGCCGATCCTCATATGCCCCGTTCTCGTCCACGTCGATGACGAGCGCCGGATCGACGATTCCCGGTCGAAGCGCCTCGAGGAGGTCGAGGATGAAGATTCCGGTCGTGATCGAGGGGTCCTTGAACGATCGGATCGTGCGCGCACCAGGTTTCGCTTTTTGGACGGTCGTGTTCGCCCATTTGAGAATTTCTTGGTCGGTGATGGGTCTTCCGGACGCGGAGAGACCCGTGAGCGTTTTGGTGATGTTCAACCTATCAACACAGACCAAGGTGTCAGCACCGACGCAGAAACACAGGAGAGAGACAAACCGCATGAGTTGCCAAACGAGACCGAGCACGAGCGTCCTGGCCCCATCCACGATATCAGCACCTTGAATCCCCACCAAATGCATCCCGTTCTTTTTCCCAAGCTCCACCACGTAATTCGTGTTCTCGACCTGCTTGAACCGGGAGAGTGTGCTCTGATTTGGCGTGATCCCAATGTCCTCTTGCTCCTCGCCGTCCAAGGACGGTCGAGGCGTCTGCGCGTCCGCCTTGGGTTTCGAGACGCGTCGCCAGACGACCGAGCCGGGAAGAATCTTGTCGAACGCTTGGAGGATGATCAACCCGTCCTTGAGGTTCTCGAACAGGTTGAATACGCCCGGTTCGACGCCGAGCGAGTTTAGCCAGAGCGTAAAGACGCGGGCTTCGCGTTCGCCCTCGGCGTCGAAGTCTTCGACTGCGCCATAGTCTTTGGCTTCTTGTTCATCGAGCGGGGCGAGACCCGGCCAGGTGTTGAAGAGGTTGGCAACGAACGCGAGGTTGAGACGGGGATTCCCGGCGACGAGGGAGGAGGGGGTTAGGTATTTGCGACAGCCGATGGCGGCGGCGTTTTGAAGGACTTGTTCGGCACGTTGACGGAGATCTCTTGTTTGGAGAGGAGCACGGGAGCATTCGTCGGGCTTGAGTTGGTTGAGAAGGATGGTGTAGTTTTCACCGTCGGATACGTCGCGGCTAAAGTTGTTTACTCTAAAGCGGGCCATTGTCAGCACGAGCAAAGATCGTTGCAAGGGTGACGTTACCTTCTTTTCCAGCCTGCAGCCTTCAAGTGGTAATTGAACCATCGCAGCAGAATTTGGTCAGGGGTCAGACGAAGGAGATCGTCGACGGTCTCTCCTTCCTCGCAGAGGCGATACAGTTCGGGATGAAGTTTGATGTCGACCTGGGCAAGGAGACCTCTACGGATGATCTGCCAGATGAGTCCAAGGATGAGATGTTCCCTGCCGTCTGAGATATCCGATGAACCGATGTTGACGACGGAACAGCCGATACCCTTGGCGGAGGTGATGACGATGTTGTTGTTCTCTGTGATTTGGAAAGCATTCAGGGGTTTGCGAGCGGTAGGGATGTTGAGAACACGGGTGTCGATCGTGTCCGGGACAGAATCGTTGAGGAGTTTACAGAGGATCAAACCGTCACGGCACTCGTCGAAGAGCTGCATCGTGTCTGTGGGGATAGGGAAACGATTTCCGATATCAGAGTCATTTTCGAGGACCTGTCATTCGCGTGAGCAAGCAGACGAAGAGCGCTGGGACAAGACGGGTGCGTACGCCGTTGATGTGGTTCGTAAACTCCTTTCGCTCATCCTCGTTGATGGTGTGGCTCACGTTGGCATTCGAACCTTTGACGGTGACTTTGCCGGCCCTGGTGGGCAAGACGGAGGCTTTGGTCTGTGTTCGTAACTTGACGTTGAGCTAGGGAGGAGGATGAGAAGTGGCGGATAGGAGATGACATCATGGGCGCACCTCGACCCAGTCCTCGAGCTCGACCTTTCCGCTGGCATCGACGGACACGCCTTTGAGAGTCTCGCGGGCCTGATCGTAGGACTCGCCGCTGCTTTGCAGGGCCTGCAGAACAGCGCTCTTATCTACGCGCCCAGGGCTGTCGGTCGAGATCGCACTGGCAATGCCGTATTATTATCGTGAGCGATTTGGCTACGGTGCGAGACCCACTTGAAGCGATTGATGAGATCGAACATCTCATCCTTGGTGACTTCGGGATACTTTTTCTGTAGGCGGAAGGCTTCCATAGTGGTGAGAGTCAACGTTGTTTTGGACTGTCACGTTGGCGGAGGACTGCACTACTTATAAGACTACTCGACACTGCGCGTCACAGCAACCGCCGACTGCGGACCTCCCGTATGCATCCGTCGGGCACTGCGTCCAGCTCGTCCTCGAATATCTGTTGTATACGTTTGTTTGCCCAAGTGAACCATTAGGATGAACACCCGACGGACCCTGCGCGTGCTGTACTGGCTGCCCCTCGGTGTAGCCTTTACCCACTACTGCTACACCGTAAAGACCGTCCGAGGTCGGAGCATGCAGGTCCGTCGTCCTCCAGTTCGCCCTCTGATCTCCTCCCATTCCCGTCAGTCAGCCCACACTCAATCCAGACACGTCCCCGTCCGACGACCTCGTCGTCTTTGACCGCCTCAGCGTTCGCTCCGGGCGGCCGATCGCCATAGGCGACGTCGTCTCCCTCAGGTATGCCTTCACGCACCCATCTCCGTCGATGCCAACGTCCTTGCAGAGATCCCGTCGACAGCCGAAAAATGATCGTCAAGCGGGTCGTCGCTCTCGCAGACGACGTCGTCCAAACCCTCCCGCCGTACCCCGACACAGAGGTGCTCGTCCCAGAGGGCCATATATGGGTCGAGGGCGACGAGCCTTTCCGCACTCTGGACAGCAACACGTTTGGACCGGTGCGTCGCGTCACCTGTCGTTTCTCATTCGTGTTGTCGCTGTAGCTGTTGGACGACGGGCTAGGTCCCTCTGGGCTTGGTGGACGCAAAACTGAGCTACATCATCTGGCCCCTTCACCGGATTGGTCCATTGAAACCTCCAGAACGGCCGGTCTCAAAAATGGGTGTCCCACGCGATTCTCAATGGCGCGATGCAATGGCAGCTTTCGAACGAGAACGTAAAAGACAAGCTCGCGTCACAGCAGCATCTGCAAGGCGCGGCGGAGCTGCCGTTTCTTGACTATACATGTGAAGCTACCTTTGCCAGCGCCTCTGTCTAGACCAGCAAACAGACACGGGAAACTTTCATCTCTTCCGAATAATCGTCTAGCATTGTCTCTGTCTCTAAATGTGCAGTGTCATTACGACTGTTCACCAGAATTCCGGCCACTCGCCGTCGCACTGGACTGGATACCCAATATCCTGTCAGCCTCGGGTGAGCAAGCAGGAGGTATGTCTTTCCGAAGCGAGACAGCGACTGGTGAGACACCCTCGTTGTAAGCCAACGCAAAGATCACATCCATATCTACCGTCGCAACAACGCGTCAGAAAACGGGACGATACCTCGTGTCGAGACGCACCCTCTAGCGAGCGACCAGCTGTCTCGGGGAAAAACAGGTATACGATGGGGACGATGAATGCGTTCAGGGCGGCGAAAACTGGAACGCGGATGAGACCCGAAGCGCACATGGAGGCATAGATGAACGACGGAAAGCGCACCGATATACGTCCCCCACGAGATGTTGTTGAAAGAAGGCCCCGTGACCATCACGACCATGAAATTGAAGATCCAGTTGGATGCTAGACGCATCCATCAGTACAGTGTGGCAGGGCTGCAAACTACCGACGCACCCGTGCTTAGTGCGTTGGCTGGCGCACGGATTCTCAGTCCCACAATTTCGGCAGGCTGTCAACATGGTCAAGTCCAAACGCGCGAGTAGAATGAAGGTCGACGAACATATAACCACGTCATGCCCAGCCAGCCAACAGCAAAAAAGGAATTGAAGACGAACAGCAGCACGGAGCTCACGACCTGTGCCCCGCTACCTTGAACGCTCCCCAGCACCGCGAGGAGCACCATTGTCAGACACTGTCCCACCGCACCGAAGAGCATGAGTTTTCGTCGACCGACGCGATCGATCAGGAAGATGGCAACGAGAGAAGCGAGGAAATATTCCGTGCCGTTGGCGGCAGCGATGATACGGGACGTGACGTCGGAAAGGCCGAGACTTTGGAACAACAATGTCTAAAGAAGAACAATGATCAAGACGTGGGTTGAAAACGATACAAGACAACAAACTGACGGCGTAGCTGCCATGAACTCGATGAGCCGAGAACGAGAAATGAAAGCATTACAAACATACTAGGTGATCAAGTTGATCCCCGTAATTTGCTGGAAACACTGGTTGACGACGCCCAGAGAAGCCCGTCTAAAGTTCTGGGTACGGCCACCGGTGAAGAGCTCTCTTAGCTGCGAGCGCGAGTTCTTGGCTTTCTTATCGGCATAAAGGCCTTGAGGCCCTTCTTCGATTTCTACAGCTTCGCGGATGGCATGATACGTCCTTTGGACCTCAGGGTCACTGAATGGTTTATCGTCCAATGCTGAAATGACAGCTGCGGCTTCGGCATTGCGTCCATGTTTTACGAGCCTTGTCGCACCGGTTGAGTACCAGTCGTGAACAGCCTCAAAGTACCTACCATCTCGGCGATTCTGGGAGCTGGAAACTAGTTACCTCTGAGAATCGACAGGGTCTGAACACATACAAAACCAATCCCAAAAATCATAACTAGAGCGAGAACGATCTGGAGTGCGATGGGGACCCGCCACTGGGCAGAGGATCCAGATGCCCAGTACCTATGAGCCGTGAATCACAGCACTGCACCGAGAGATGGGACGTACAGCGCGAAATCAACCCACTGCACAAACGGATTGTTCAGTTTCTCGCACAACGGGTCAACAACCACAACGGCTCACATAGCTGTACCCAACGACATCAAAGGTCATCCAGAGAACAGTCTAGGGAATTACCACGCACGATATCATGATACCAAACGTGATGAGACTACCTTCGATCATGATCGAGCTGCCTCTCTTGGCAGCGGGCGAACACTCCGCGTGATAACTGGGCACGGTCGACGTCTATACGCAGTCAGCGCGCGTGCGCGACGGTTCCAAGGACGCCCACCCACGTTGAGTCCGTTTCCGAGACCGGTGATGATACGCGCGACGACGAGCTGAGCGTAGCTATACGACGCCGTTTGTAGGATGGCACCCACAACCATGATGCATCCTCCAACGACGATCGTCTTTCGACGACCAAGCCAATCACCGAGCCATAGGTTGGACAGAGCACCGATCAAACACCCGATTTCCTGGAGGGTCTCGCGGCGTGAGCGTGGTGCGCCGCAGGCGAATATCAACGCTCGACATACATAGATGGCAACCACGAAACTTTGCAACGTCGCGTGATTGGGATGGCTCGCATCCACGACCACCTGGGGGAAGACCTTTTCGAACTACCCCACACGTCAGCGCGATGCTAAAGCGAGGAGAAATCTTGTGGTGAACCTGGCCGGCCGTCAACAATGCCGACATGACGCCTTGATCATATCTACAGATACCAATCTGAGCTCCAGCATGGGTCTATAAGTCCAATTAGAGGCATACCCAAAGAGCGTAAACCCAGTCCCTGCGACAAACGCCAACGATGCCGTTAACGTCCTGCCTCGTAAAGACAATGCATGCCTCTCTACGTCTTCCTCGCGAAGTCCGGAATCCGATCTTCCGTGCCCTATTCGTACCTTTTCATTTGCATCTGGATCCACGTTTAAAGCAGCCATCCGCCGAACGACTTATTCAGAGGGGGTACAAAGGAAGGGTGGGGCCGTTTTCTCACAGGTCCAGAACGTCGTTACTCGATATTATAGGTGGTTATCAAATGCACTCGGCAGAACCTGTTCGCCGGGGTTCCAGAAGCAGCCAAGTCGCAGCAGGTCTATGTCACCTGATATGACGGTCGGGTCAAGACTTATCCCTTTGTGGAGTGGAAAAAGAACTTGGGAAGTGGTACCGCTGGAAGAGTTACGTAGGAGCCTAGACCATCACTCACCTGATTCCGGGATAGCGGGGAGGCGCCTTCCAAATCAAACACAACAAAGTTGAACGAACCTTTTAATGGGAAATCATGAGTACCCCTTGTCTCCGCAAAAGAGACTAGTCTTTTTGCAGGTTAGTTCTCGATGGGGGCCAAAAGAGAAAGTATTAAATCACACTTCTAGCTCATCTTACAACGTTGTCGTAAGATCATGAAATCGAGTCAGGGTCATGGGAACGAGCCCTATTATTGGGCCAGTTTTCCTTGAGGGGAGGAATCGTCGTTAGTATGGACATTACTTACTCGTCATGATCAGAATTTGGCAAGAACGGGATCTGGGACTCGGAGGTCGAGGACTAATTATGGTAAATAGACGCAAACAACGCCTGCTCGAGTCCCACTGGCAAGGACTCGTCGAGACAATATGTCCTTTGCCGATTTAAAGTCCAAGAGGCAACCCAAGAGCTCAAAATCGTATGTATCTGCGTTGAGTGGTCCTGTCGCATCGGTGCCCACACAGTCTTCACCCCAAGCTTCAACTTTTGCTGTTCGAAATGCGGTGGACACCGAGGGCCTCTATCCACAGCTCCCTTCTTCGCTGGAAATCAGGAAAACAGAACATTCTGGGAGGGGCTTGTGGACACGGCAACATTTCAAACCTGGTACGGCGATCCTCACATCATTTCATGGACGACTTCATTGACGTATCGTCTTCTGCGACCAGGGTCCATCATCCTGGCTATAGATCCCCATGTGTTCGTCCTCTCTAACCAATACCTCAATTCGCATTGTTCTTTTTGCGCGAAGGTCGCTGCCACGTCTCCCCTCATGCGATGCTCCGGCTGTGGGACGCTAAGGTACTGCAACAGCGTGAGTTCTTGAGCACTGACGTCAACGCAGCTTAATCACCCTCAGCAGAGCTGCCAAAAGGCAGACTGGAGCTCGCACAAACCTGAGTGTAGTGCGCTCCAGAGATGGGGCAAGGCAGCTCCGTCCGCTGCGCTGGGTGTTCCTAATGACGCAGTACGATGCTTGGGTCGTATTTTATGGCAAATGAAATCGAGGGGTCTAGATAGTGGATGGGTTAGTCGCCTCGTGTCCATGTTCTTCGTACATCCGGTCACTCATATGCACCTTCAGTCACAAGAAATACAGGCAATGCAATCCCGTGAGTGCCCCGTGCCATCATTGTATATTTTTTCGTCCCATCGTTGACAGAGGTTATACCCCAGATAAATTAACCCCGCATCAATCTTCCTCTGTCGAGGCTCATACCCACCTGGCACACTCGGTGGTCGAATACCTCGGTCTGACAGCGCCCTCTGATCTCGAAGAATATGGCATCATGTCTGCAGGCGATCTTGCCAATATGATTTCGAGGGTAACGATTGAATAGGTCTACCACTCTTCCCTTACTCATCCGGTCTGCTCTAGTTCATCACGAACACGTTCGCCCTAACCTCACCCTCACTCACGCCCATTGGTGCCACTGTGTCACCACTTGCTGCACTTACGAACCATTCGTGCCTTCCGAATGCAGTTTTTGTATTCCCTCGCAGCGGAAAAACAAAAGTGAAGGAACCAATCATGAATATCGTCGCTCTGCGCGATATTAAGATCGAGGAAGAGGTATGCTGCACCCCACGTCCAGACCTTCAACAGCTGCTCAATTTCCTCTCGCCTAGGTGTTGATGGCTTACATCGACACGACCCTTGCAAAGGTGCGAAGACAAAAGACACTCACCGAAACCTACAACTTCACCTGCCAGTGCCCGCTGTGCAAGCAAACCGCCTCCGCCATCGACCCACGGGAAGCCGTTTTGTGTCCCAAGTCATGTGGCGGCACCTGTCCTCTCCCAAATGAGGGTACATAGATATTAATGATGACTTGAGCACATCTCCTGACCACAGAACGATAGACAACCCAGTTTCTCAATGTTTGGCATGTAAAGCTGCAATAAGCGATCCTCATGCTGTCATTGATGCTGTTCGCATTGGACAAGAAGCACTGGAGAAAGCGACGCGTCTGCAATCGGATGGTATGATTCCTCACTTGGGCGTTTCTGTCATCCATGTAATTCATGGTCGTAGATGCCGACAAGGCAAAGCACTTGACCAGGCATATGATCCCAATCCTAGTCTCGGCGGGTTTACCGCCCTCGTCTCACCCCCTCCTCGCGCTCTTAAAGCTCCACCAGTCGTTATTAATCTCCTCGTTCTCCGACCAGATCTCGCAGGACCTCTTGGACGAGAGTATAAGCACTGCTGGCAAGCACGTCGCGGGGCTATCTGCCGTACTCGACCGAGGACATCCCGTGCGCGGCGTTGCGCTCGCCGAGCTGGGAAAACTGCTCGCCGTCGACGAGCCATCGCCATCGACGCCGCCCCAGACGACGCCTTTCCCCCCCAGCGGTCCGACGCGGCTTAAAATCTCCTACGAGACGTTGTTGAGAGCGAGGAACGAGCTGCTGATCGGGTTTGGTCGGGAAAACGAGGGCGGTGAGGTGGGTCAGGAGGTTAGAGAGAGTATCGTGGCACTGGAGAAGGAACTGGGGGTGTGGACGACTGGCGTACGGAACGCGTTGGAGGACCAACCGGTGAGAGCGAGCGGGAAGTCCTAAGGATGGGTTTTTCGCGCTTACCATGGATGCTCTGGGAACGGCTTGTAGGGCGAGTGGGGGACCATGGCGTAAATTCATTTTCAACCAGGTCGTGCTGCGGCGTCATATACTGGTGCTACAGGGGCTACTCTTTGTCGCCGAGCGAGCTCATCGGGTTGAAGGTTGCAATGGGTAACCGCTCACGCACGGTACCCATACCGGTCGATGTCTCGGCAGGTTGCTCTTGTGAAAAGAATGAACGTGAAGTCGCTGCACAACAGACAAAGGGATGGAGGCAGGAAAAGGAAAAGGACGCGACGTGATCAAAAATTGTCTCTCTGGCGGGGAGTCGAACCCCGCTCTCCCGCGATCCAAGTGAGAACACTTGACAGGCGGGTGTACTATCCGATATACTACCAGAGACATGTTCTTCATTGAATCGGTAATAACAAGTACTGTTGCACTATGAAATGAGGACAGTCTTTCCCCACCCACGGTGGTGCTGCAAAAGCGCCCGGCCTGATCATGATAGCGGTCAGCGGCCGCATGACGTGAGTATTTAGGGTTGGTATATATATCCAATCTCGCTGACCACTTCTCTTCCATAGCTTGTTCTCTCAGTCCACTACTAGACGGACGCTCGTCGTGTGACTTGCCTCGATTGCCACTCGTCCTCATGTTGTTTTCCTATCTGGCGCACCGGCGAGCTTGGTAAGGACCCCCGGACCCCCTTACCACCACCCTGATCTCGGTTCAACCGCTTTCTTCCCTCGCAGCAATGACAAGCAACGCGAGCGCGCTGAGCGCATCGCGTCCCTTCCAGAGGTGTACCACCAACCCTTGACGCCCCAAGACGAGGACATCCTCTCCCGCCCCATCTCCGCCATCGTGTCCAGCGTTCAGACCGCGTCACTGAACCCGTCCGACGTCCTCACGGCGTATGCCAAGCGCGCGTTGCAAGCGCACGCCCAAACCAACTGTCTCACCGAGATCATGATCGAGCCAGCCGAACGATGGGCCCGTAGCGCCAATCGTTCCGGTCCGCTCGCTGGCGTGCCCGTGTCCCTCAAGGATATGCTCGCCGTCAGGGGCTACGATTCGTGCATGGGGTACTCTGCGATGACGGGTAAACCCATGTCGTACGACGGTGCCTTTGTGAGGCTCCTGCGACGTGCGGGCGCGATCCCGTTTGTCAAGACCAACGTACCCACGACCATGCTTTCGTTTGAAGCTGCGAACGACGTGTTTGGTAGGACAGAGAACCCTCACAAGAAGGGATACAGTCCGGGCGGGTCATCGGGGGGTGAAAGCGCACTTCTCGCTCTGGGTGGCTCTAGGATTGGTGTGGGCACGGATGTGGCTGGTAGCGTCCGAGCGCCATCGCATTATTCAGGGGTATATGCGATCAAGTCGAGCATGCATAGGTTCATAAAGACCGGGAGCGTCTCGTCTATCCCTGGGCAAGAGGGGGTACCAGCTTCGCACAGTCCCATGGCGAAAACACTCGAAGATCTCGAGACATTTTGGCGCGCCGTGTTCCAGATGAAGCCATGGGAATATGATCATTCCGTGAGCATTCTCTATTGCCTTTGTTTTGTTGATACATATGATGCTGCAGGTTCTCAACATTCCCTGGAGGGAGGTGAAACTGCCCGCCGATAGACCCCTTAGGTGGGGTGTGTTGTGGGACGATGGTATGTGTTGTCCCGATCCAGACCTCGGACGGAAAACTAAGCAGGATCTAGGCGTTGTGGCACCTTCGCCTGCGTGTCTTCGGGTGCTCAAAACGGTAACCGAAGTGTTACAGAAGAACGGGCATGAAGCTGTGACGCTGTAAGAGTCGGTTTTAATTTTCTCTGGATAAACGTGTCTAGCATCGTGTCAGGAACCCACCTAGCCCGTATGAGGGGCTTCAAATCGCCTCTCAGCTTCTGCTGGCTGATGGTGGCAGGACCGCTGCGAAACCATTCCGATCATTTGAGACGAATGATGCGGGGATGGTTCCAGCGTTCCGTGCCCTCAGGTTACCGCGTTTCATCATGAAGATTTATGCCTGGTATCTGCGATATATTCGCCGCGACCCAATCTATGCAGGTCTGGTAGACAACTTTTACGAGAAGAGCGTCCCAGAATACTATGCACTCATAGCGAAACGTGAGGACTACCGTGCGCGGTGGTTTAGGATCTGGCGTGACACCGAGGTAGAAGATGGACCGGGGGACAAGGGGGTCGATTTCATCCTCACGGTGCCAAACGCATTGCCAGCAGTGCCCCATCAGGGGATGCGCCACGGATGGAAAGCGTGTGGCTACACTTTCTTGTTCAATCTGGCAAGTAACCAAGCGAAATGGCGGTGCTGCCCCTTTCTGACCTTTTTTCGCTTTAGCTCGATTACAGTGCAGGGGTGATGCCAATTAGCCATGTCAAGAGCAGTGACGTCGTTTCACGCTCTTTCCGGGCCCGTAACGCCATCGAACGGGAAAACTATCGCATGTACGACGCGACTGCAATGGAGGGTCTCCCGGTGGGCGTCCAGATCATCGGCAAACGTTTAGACGAGGAACGTGTGCTGGAAGGCATGAAGTTGATCGAAAAGCTAATGAAAGGTGCTGGCCTGGCCTATACCGGGATTCCCCTGTAACGCGGAGCATGTACCCATGTGCTTGTCGTATTTATGTATATTGAAATGCACGCGGAATCTCTGTCCGCTTCGCTGGGTGTTTTACCACAGCAGCGATATTTTCGCCCGTTATGTTGCATTGATCGCCCATCGGGTTCGAGGCTCCGTTCTGAATACCGAGCTAGTAAGCTCGGTAAGAACTCTCGGAAGCGCAGAGGGTATTCCGACGCGATGTCAAGCTCACCCTCCGCAGATCTGGATCTGGACCGCCGCCGCCGCAGTACAGAGCGTAGCCTTGTAACAGCCGATAACACTGCATGCACAAAAGGTGTGTTTGAGCACCCTACTAATCAGAGCTCGGCTCGAGATGTCAATTCGCTGTCACATCTTTATCTTGCACGTAGGCTCACGCGCGACGGCAACATTTTAGGCAGCGCGTCGACTCTGACAGGGGAAGTCCACGAGGGACATTGTCGACCGTGTGAACATACCGACTATGAGCAATCTATCCTATCAAGATAAGACTCCATGGGAACGATACGGTCAAAAACGTTAAGCTGTCCACCCACGACTTACGTATCAGCAGTGTTGATAGCTTTCAAATTGGACGGCGATGCTATTTGCATGCATGCACTGTAACTCTAACTGGCAGGATCATCGATCAATCGTCTGACAGACAGTGGCACGACCGACGAGGCATCCACGGTCACGCGCCACTTGCGTCGCGGCAGCGAAAAATAGGTACGTCCGTGCAGCAGCAGCGTGCACGTATGTTTGCGCCGATGATCGGTAGCCCAGAATCGCTTTGGACCGGGTCGGGGATAGATCGATAACACCAATCTGGCATGGTATGCGGTACCTCGTGCGTGTCTTTCCCAGAATCGGAATGGCAACCGGACGTACATAACAATATTAATGTTGATACCGTTTGGATAAGCAACACAGCTGTTATTGGTCGAGTAATTAGCGGCTGGTTGGATGATGACAGATAAAGTACCTGTACATGCGATCAGGCCTGCCGTGCACGAGCGGTCGTGCGCGATAACGAACGAGCGCTCTCAGCGTGTTCCAGTACTTTTCAGTCATTGAAGTCCAACTTGTCAGCCATAGGACCCTCGCGCCCAGGGGTAAATAGGAACAAAAACGGCAACTCAACAGTGCCCCACATTACGTCAGATGGATCACAGATTCGTCGAAGACCCCTCCACTCATGCTCGTACTGCATGGTGCCTGGTTTATTGAAACATTCTGCCATCCACTCAAGATTCATGGCACGAGATATATCGTTGCCATCACAACAAAGCCAAACTACCACTAGAAAACATGGTTCCTAGTGCTGGTTGTAAACCGAATAACCCAACACACACGATGCCGAGTATTCATGGGGGAGAAAGGACGGAGTAGGAAGCACTGAGAGGTACCCACATCGTGGTCGTCGTCAAGCAGCCACGAGAGTGATGAAACTGCCACACGCGACCGCTGATTGCAGATCGCGATGCAGCGGCACCGACGTATCCAACCTGATTTTATTCACCAACGACTGCTTCTTCTTCCCCACCCTCCCGTACTTCATCCCCGTCAAGCCCGCCAACCTCGTCGGTGATATCGCTCTCACTCTCCGGCGGAATCGGTTCTGATGGGGGTGGCTCGTTTAATTCGAGCAGGGGCTGAGGGGGTGATGGCAACTCGGATTCTGCAGGTGGAGCCGTACCCTGGGGCTCTTCGTCGCTAGACAACGGGGGGGGATCGATATTCTCGGTGATGGGCTCTGCGACGCTCTCTTCTGGTCCGGGTAGGATTTGTGTCGATTCAGTCAATGCCTCGGATGCAGCGGCGTCTACTTCTTCCGAAGCGGATTCCACAACCTCGGAGATGGAGGGTTCATCAGTCGGTGCGTTTTCCTCGGGTGGATTTACTACTTGGTTGGACTCCTCAGGACCTGATTCGATAGCTGGGGCATCAAGTGGTCCTTGTTGCGATGGCTCCGGTGGCGATTGCGGAGCAGCCTCATCTGGCGAGGCTACACTGGGTGTATCCTCAAGTGAGATGAGCGAGAGTTCTTCCACCGGTGGGGATAGGGGACCAGCGAGAGTCAAGTCAGAGCGATCATCGCCAATATCTTCATCGTCCGAATCCTCTGTGGTTGTCTGAAGGTCAGGCCAAGACGGCTCCGGGAGCAATGACTGGGTTTCAGTCACTGGTGAGGTGCCGAGCAAGCTGCCGCTAGCTTCGCTCTTGGACAGTTCCTCCGCCGCGCCATAAGCTTCGCTAAACACCATCGTATCGGTTCGACTACGGCCAAGTCTCCGAGGGCTATCCGTTCCAAACTGATTGGCGGCGTCCACAGCCCTTGGACGACTGTTGGAAACGGTATCGATGTCGGGTACCGCGTCTGCCGTAAGAGTGTCATTTTGCAGATTTGGTGTGGGATGGACTGCAGCCGAGAACAAACGAGGGGGCTCCGCTTCCTCTGTTTGAGTCTTGTCATCATGATGGATGGCGCTCTCAGGGATGACAAGGAATTCTGCGGGCACCAAATCAAATTGATTAGTGAGTTTGAGGAAGCGGGCATAAAGCGATGATTCGGCTTCGGCTTGCTCGAAGGCTTCCCGATGGTGAAAATAAGCATGAGCAAAGATTCTGCCGAGACGCCGGGCAAGCGAAGAGAAATGCCTGTGTGAAGTCTGTGGAATAGAAAGCCTGATGGATTAAAGAAGTGTAGACGAAAGGGGTGAGTGCGGTGAAAAGGTGGATCAGAAGCCGACTGAATATGTACCTGGAAGGGAAGGCTCTGGGAGAGTTCAAGAGAGCAGTTGCGCTATCGACAGTATGAAGGATGTAATCGATTGCACAGCATTGCTTTATATGAGGCGCATCAGAATACAATGGGGTTTTCTGAATCGGTAGAGTACGGACCTCCATAGCGCCGTCATTACCGTGCGCAACACACAGATACAGCCACTCTCCCGCCTTCATTTGAGGACACGAGCTCCGGGTGCATTCTTGCTGGAGCATCGTGATCAGAGGGTGCGAGAGATCTTGGGCAAGACGGCTGTAGGAAGGATTAATACGGAACGACGCGAGCGGTTGGCAGGACTAACCGCAATTGCTCATATATCCAGCAGGCCCTGTCGACGGAGATGTCACTCTTGCGGTCGGGGTCATCGGGCTTTTTTGTGTCAGCCTCTGGAGGGTCGAGGGTTTCGTCGTGGTCCTTTGGCGCGCCTTTTCCGGGCAGGGAGACGATTGCATCGACGTCGTGCACGTCGAGGCGGATGAGGAGGGAGATGTATTCCTGGAGCTGGAACGCGCTGTCGAGGGCGGAGAGGGGGGGGAGGGACTTTACTGGGTAGAAGGAGGAGACGCGCGAGCCGCGGTAGGGACGTTGGAGGGCCATCGTGTCGTGGTCGGTGGTCAGCAAGCAACCGTCACGTGGTGTGCTGCCAAAAGTGGAGGCGAGATGAAGTGTCACCGTCAAGGAGAGATGATCTCTTTTATTTTCGATTTTTTATTCGGCGCCTTTCTCGTGCTTATCGCTAATCCTATATTAGCCTCTCACCTAGTCGCTCCTTCCCCGTCCCTCCTTGACCATGTCCGACAACCTCAACGAGTCAAAACGCGACTCCGATGTCGAAAAGGACTACGCGTCCTCGCACTCCAGCGAGTTCTACCCTTCTCTCCCAAGGGGCTTTCGCTGGGGGGTCGAAGCTCGCGGTACCGCCCAGTTCTCTTTCCTCGCGATCCGTCTCACACTGCGTCCACAGGCACCGTCCCGGTCCTTTATGAAGATCGCAAAGACACCCAGTTCTACAAGGTGTTCTTCGTCTGGTTCTCCATGAACTTCAACATCCTTTCGTCTGTGGCACCCCCTCCCCATCGACCGCCCCTGCTGACCTTTCCCAGATTTTCGACCGGAACACTTGGCCCGGTCGTATTCGGCCTCGGTCTTCGCGATTCCTGCCTTGTAATTTTATTCTTTAATCTCATCGCCAACATCCTTCCTGCATATTTGTGAGCCCCTTCTCTCTCCTGCCCGTCCACCCACTTATCTCCCTAGAAATACGTGGGGTCCAAAAACTGGAATGAGGCAGATGATCGTATCTCGCTATAGCTTTGGGTTCGTCATCGTCCACCCAATTCGCCTCATGCTCCCTGATGCGTTCCTCAGATATTACGGTGTTATTGTTCCTACTGTTCTCAACCTCATCGGTCTGTCTGGCTTCAACATTCTCAATTGCATCCTCGGAGGACAAGCCCTTTCGAGCGTATCCAATAACAACATGTCGTGGACGTAAGTTGCTCTTTTTTCATATTCGCTTCGACTCCGCTCACGGTCGTGTTCCTGAGCTCAGGGTTGGCATCGTTATCATTGCAGTTCTTTCGATGATTGTATGTCATTCCTCGTGGATTCTTTCGCTTGTGGTGCCGAACACGTACTAGATCTCCTTCATGGGCTACAAAGTTCTCAACTGGTACGAGCGTCTTTCATGGCCACCGGTTCTCCTCGCTTTCCTCGTCGCCCTCGGTGTCGGAGGCAAGAACCTCTACCACGCCAACGTCCAACCAGCTGTCCCTGCAACTGCATCCGCAGTCCTTTCCTTCGCAGCCACAATAGCGGGTTTCGTCATCACCTTCTCTGCAATGGCGTCTGATTTCACAATGTATTACGACCCAAATGTATCCAGGTAAGCGCCATATTGAGTTCTCTTGGCGCGTGCTTTGCCCCTGAATGACACACAACAGTCATCGGATTTTCTGGTATTCTTATCTTGGGTACATAGTACCAATCGTACGTTCCGCCTCACATCATCCGTAGCACACCCTCCCAATATGAAAACTTTTTTAGGTTTTGCTGCAGTGCCTTGGCGCAGCAGCCGCTTTAGCTGCGCCCAGCGTTGACAGCTGGAACTTGGCTTACG
Source organism: Xerocomellus dryophilus (assembly GCA_038089495.1). Lineage (NCBI taxonomy): Eukaryota > Fungi > Basidiomycota > Agaricomycetes > Boletales > Boletaceae > Xerocomellus > Xerocomellus dryophilus. The sequence continues at coordinate 22,001 of JBBPKY010000077.1, forward strand.
GCCCAGACGGCAACGTCGGCGGCCTGCTAGGGGCCATGCTGAGCCCCGTTGGGAACTTTGGGAAATTCTTGACCGTTATGCTCAGTCTTAGCGTAACCGCGAATATCGCCTGCACCCTTTATTCCATGTGCTTCAATTTCCAGGTGCTAGTACCTAAGCTTGCCAGTGTTCCCAGATATGTATTCTCGGTTGTGGGTACAGCAATGTACGTCCCTCGATCACTCTCCTGCTGATTCTATTCAACTTTTTCGTCCCTTCTCACCCCACGTTTTTCTCCGTAGTGCGCTACCACTCTCCATCGTCGGCGCCCACAAGTTTTACACCACGCTCACGGACTTCCTTAGTCTCATCGGCTACTGGGCAAGTGCATATGCTGCCATCATTCTCGTTGAACACTTTTATTTCCGGAGAGGCGACTTCAGCACCTATAATCCCGCTGATTGGAATGTTGCCAAGCGTCTGCCGTGGGGAGCAGCTGCCGTGAGCGCGGGCATCCTTTCATTTGGCCTTATAATTCCTTGTATGGACCAAGTATGGTTCGTGGGTCCGATTGGTCTGAAAACAGGTGATATTGGCTTCGAAGTTGCCTTTCCCCTGGCCGGACTGCTCTACTTCCCTCTCCGCACATTGGAGCGCCGGTATCAGGAAATCAACTAGGCACCTTCACCCGGGGGATTTCTTTCGGAAATTGTATGTAGCAAAATTGCTCGATTTATTTCCGACTCTCCGCTTGCACCTGAATTCCCAACCTCGCGGTGGTCATGTTTTGATCGTTTCCAGGACCACTCCCCTGTCCTGCGAACGGCAGTCGTGTTTATACTTTCGCCTTCTATTTAGCTTCACATTTACACCTTTTTAGTTACATATTTCATGTTCGCTCCGACTGACTTATATTATGCTCCTGTTAACGCTAGTTTGACGATATTACGCTGTATGTATCCAATCCACACACTACTCCTGTTGTTGGGACGTGGCAAGCGGCATGGCATGAAACGATTTCAGTGGGATTTGGTGAGAACTGAGTCATCCGATCGGACATTGTTCGCTGGTATCGGTCCGGATCCGGGGACACACATGGGTCCCATCGTCGTGCTCGCAAATACCGACGCGCGCCCTTCTTTACAACTTCGTACCTCGTGCTACAAAACACTGTATCAGCGGTCACGTTTTACCCTTTTCTCTTCCTTCTCTCTCCGAATCACTTTCTTGCCGAGATCGTTTCATCACGGCGTGGTATACACTATCATGTATCATTGCGGCATCATGCTATCGATCCCGTCGACGCTTGATCCACTTTTGCAGAGTTCTGGGCCCGTCGGATCTTTTTTTTTCTCTTCGTCCACGAACTAGTCTGACTGGGGCGAGATCGGCCCTTGCGCGCGCGATCCGGTTGGAATTTGGAATTGGAGAGCGCGTGCTCGCTGTGCGGCGTTTTCCTCGCGTGGCTTGCAGGTCGCCGGGCGTACCCTTCAAGTGGACGTCCGGCGGGCGTGGGGTGAAACACGATATGGACATGATATGATATGATATGCCTGGGTGGCCGGCGCAAAGCGCCAGGGACGATAAGACCCCTGACTTGTGATGGCCGAACGCGCACATGACGCACGGAGCCCGTCCGTCGGAGCGTCACGGAACGATGTGTGTATGCAGGATATGATCGGCGCAAACATCCGACCCGATAAGATTATGATAAGTGCTGACCTTGTGCATGTGCTGACGGGGGCTGCTGAGGCGTGGATACTGAGGGCTCGGGGCATGGCGACGCGTGCACGCGCCAAGGTCCGAGAGATAGGTTGCGTCCCGGAGATCGAGCGTCGGCTTTCCGAAATCGCAAGTCCGGAAGGGCGTCGGATCTATGGCCTATCATGCAACAGGAAGCGACTACTGTAATTAAGAGTTCGGAACTTCGTGTGGCGGTATTATTTTCCCCTCCCCCCTTTCCCCGCCGGGAGAAGCGAGCGAGAAGGAGAAGGCAACGTTTCTGATGGGCATTTTAACCTTATACGTGAAATGTGTACACTAGTGCTGGGTTAGAAAGCGAGCAGTGATTCGATATCGGTCGCGTGCCAATCATATAGCTACCGCGGACTCGGATGCATTTCAACAATCACACTTAGAGTTACTAGGATGATATGTCAGACACCATCTAGAAACCGATAACGATAACCCGCACCATTCCAATTTTTATTTGTCGCCAACGATTATACGTCAACGGCATTCACCAGATACCCTATCTCGCTAGCGCGAGCAGCGCCAACATGATCTTCAGAAACGACCGGCCGGACAAAACTTGTCGACGTCACTCACCAGTCAAAAAACAAGATTTTCATTCATCAAGCACACCGTGACCGTGTCAGCTATGCAGCGCGCTGTACGCGTCTGTAGGACCGAAATAGCTCATAATAATGCATGGGAAGATTCGATAATGGATCTTACCAAAACCTAGTTACCTATTACCGAGTGTACGAAATGCCCATATGCATTATGAGATTGTGAGGTTCTCGACTGCCATATCCCCCCCTAAATCGAGCGTTCGTAATGCGCCGTCTATGCGGTCGAGGCATACTTGAAGTGACAACATGGCCATCAAAGGTTGTTCTGCGTGGGCACAAACCCAAGTCACGTTGTGCATCAAGCCACGTATATGAATATGCACACCTTCTCTGGCGATATGTTCATCCAAGAATTGTCGCAGAGGTCGAAGAATGGAACCCTGCACGCTCGTGACGTTACCTTTGGTCCTTACTCCCGTCTTTGGGGTGTAGCGTAAGATGGAAAAAAAAAAGACCACCGTGCGGCAAGACGTACCTTGTTTTCGCGATCTCGTTGTAATAGCACGTAATAAAACGAAAGGCAATCCGCTATGCGCAATAATTCTAGTGACCGTGCTAGCTCTTCTCTGGTCTTCCTTTCACTAAAGAACTCTGGAGGGTTCGGTCTGAACAGCACGCCACCAAATACGCGTAGTAACTCTGAGGAGGCAAACGGGTTCCGAGTTGTATGGTCTGGAGGGAGCGCCAGCGCTTCCAAAACGGCTTCTTTAACCAGTCCCACAGCCGGTCCTCTGATCTGAGGAAAGTCCTCGTCCGTAGCGAGTTGCAAAAGTATTTCGAGCCTTGGAGGTGGTGGAAGTTTGGACAATGTCAAGGACAACAACCGAAGATTCAGCTGCCTGATGGTCGGGTCGAGATGCGTGCTTGCCAGCGCTGTGAACACCGGACATAGCGACGTCGCAACCTCAGGTGGTATGCTCATGTTCCCATGGGTGAGGATTGTGAAAAGTAAGAACAATGCCTCATCAACGACCATGTTCGTCTGCAAGGCGTCGACGAGCAGGTGATGAAGATCGGACAATGCAGAGGGGGGCGGGGCCACGGGTGCCGAGTGCGCTAGATATACCAAATCACTAAACGAGCCGGGTTTCCAACGTGTCGTCTCGGGGGAGTTTCCCAGGCTTTCAAGTGCGAGCTGCATGCACAGTGTGATACACTTTGTCTCAGTGATCTGTTCAAACGTACCTGGACTGTGGACATTGCAACTTCTCCATCTTGCCACCCTTCCTTTGCGGAGGATGCTACGAAAAATCGGGGAAAATAGGTCTCGGCAGCTCTTATGGCTAGAGACACCTGGATCGATGGTGCACAGCTTATGACGGTCGTGTCAAGCAGCTCATGAAGAAGGGCCTAGAAAAATATCAGCTACGGTTCAATAAGAGCAAAGAATGAATAACCCTGATATCTTGTAGCCCGTTGGTATCAGTGGCCGCAGATGCCCAGACACTCAGACACTTGACTAAGCTGGCTACTTCAGTAATGAGCATGCGACCCTGCTCCTTTGTACTGAAGGGCGAGACGGAAGGAATCAACGAAGCTATGTTTTCCAAGACAGGCGAACATAACTCGAGCGCAGAACTCTTCCCGAGTCTCGATCGAGAGATAGCTGTCCGTTTCAATCAGTCGATCAGACCTCTCCTTGTCATCAAGCACAAGAACCTGGAGAGCAGAGCGAAACGATGCCGATGACCCTTTGTGCGAGACCGGGGTCGTTTTCTTCCTCTTCGTCCTCGTGATGGTTCAAACGCGTCTGCAGGTGCTCGATCGCCTCCTGGACCACGATCATGATTTCTTTCGGACTATTATTGAGCGCACAGACGCGGATCAAGTCCATGGCGCCATCGTGGCGGCAGGGAAGCAATGTCGGAAGGACGTCGAGCGGTTCCTAAAGAAACACATCAGTTCGCATGTGTAGTAGAGAAAGAGGGCGGATTACTAGATACTCTGCACACTCGTATCGAGAGACAGCTTCATGGATGTCCTTGAGGGACACTAAGTGGGACTGTTCGCGCGCGGCAAGCGAAATGAGGTCGGAAACGGAGTGCGTGCATGCCTGCCATAGCGGAGAGATGTGAGAAGGGTCCTGACGACGTCAAGAAAATTTGAATGTTACTTCGTCGGTGAGATCTGGTGGTAGTCGTAGGGCCTGCAAAAAACAAGAATTCATCGTGAGCGTGCAGCAGTGACCAGCCTTAGCTCCAACATACGTGTGTTAGTAGAAGTGTAGGCCAAACACATATACACAAGTCACACTTGGCGAGGGGTGCTCCTGAATCCCCATAATCTCGTCTGAGGTCGCTTTGTAGTCTCTCCTCGCCCCTTACCATGGCTGACACGGGAAAACACTATCACAATAACTGCACTGGCGAGGCCTTCCAAACAGTTCAACGCCATGCCGCCGATGAGGACATCATCCTCTTTGCAGGGTGTTTCTGTCCGTTCGTTCAGCGCGTATGGGTTACACTCGAACATCTCGGCATTTCATACAAAGTACGTGCTCGGCCCGCGACGATCCAATCCACTCATAGCTCCGTTTAGTATTGTACGTCCAAACCACCCCAACGTGGCCCCGAGCATGTTGCGAACGCCGTACGTCGTTGACAGACGAAGTCGATCCCTACAAGAAGCCAAGGGAACTCCTCGATCTCTCCCCCAAGGGCCTGGTCCCCGCGTTGAGGCTCAACGATTACACGCCACCCCGCGCTCTGAACGAGAGCACCGTCATCATGGACTTTCTTGAAGAGTTCGTCTCCATCTCCCATCTCGCCGACGCTTTGATATTCACGCCCACGTCCTTCTTTCACCTAGCCTGGCATCCAGAACGACCAAACGAACCCTCTTTCCGCTCATCTCTGATCCATGTCCGTACATGCAGTCCCCATGCATCCCATCGCTGACTACCACAACGTCGTCCTAGACGCCCGAGCCCTCGTACGCCTCCAGTCCGACCACATCAACCGATCACTCGTACCCGCCTTTTATCGCTATCTCCAAGCACAAGACCCCGCCGCGCAAATCGCCAGCGGAAACGAATTCAGAGCAGCCATCGACACGCTCGTGGATCTCTTTGAACGTGCAGACAAGGAAGTCGGGGGGACCGGGCTGTGGAATGAGAGAGGAGAACTCGGATGGGCGGACATCATGGTTGGGCCCTGTGAGTCATGCTTTGAGTTGTCGTCCAACGACCTACAACTGATGATGTCGACTTGTGGGCGCGCGCGATCGGATCAGGGGTGTTCAGGGCAAACATCGTTCTCAAACACTATCGCGGATTCGAGATGCCGGAAGGGGCGAAATTCAATGCATGGTTGAACAGGCTGTTCGAGCACCCCGCGTTCAAGAGTACTTGTAGCACGGACGAACTCTACCTCGATAGTTATGAAAGGTGAGATCGAGGTCCTCCGTGTCTGTTCATGTGGTTGATTCGCCCTACAGGTATGCCTTCAACAGACCGAACACTAGCCAAGTTGCGAATGCAATCAACACTGGGCGGGGTTTGCCTTGATCGTTGGTCCTGACAATTAGTGGTACAGAATTGTTGTTGATGGACAGATTCGCGCTAGCGCTGTGAATTTGACGTATGTTTTTCACCTATCGACGTACCTTGAGGCGGGGCCCAGAGTCCTAGTGTAATGATAGGTCACAACCTAGCTATAGGGTTCGCACTTGCAGCTGCACGAGTCAAACCGCGTTCAACGGATGATCACTTACACTACAGCTATTACAGGAGTGGTCCTTCATTATAAAATCGTAGCAGTCGTCAAGGGTAGGTTGTCTCTGGATCCATCAGCACCTCTCAAAGACTCGGTAAAGATTGGGGAGATTGGCCACCTGGACAACATCGTTTTCTAGCAACGACCTTGGTGCAACCAAGAACTTGCGCATAGCCTGCAACAAGACATGTTCGGTTTGCCATGTTGCCGCCTTTGCTTGTGCGTGGGCGCCATCGGGAATCGAGGGTATGAAATCCGATGGAGATGGAGAATAAAAGTATGCGAGCTCACGCATGAGTGTGGAGAAGCATTCTTTCTCTGATTGCCATTGTACCTAATGAACCCGTTTCGATCAGTCGTTTGCATTCGTGTCGGAAGACACCCACCTGTGGCCCGAGGCGCATGAGGAGGGCGGGCAATTTATTGAGGTCAGGGGTGTACTCTTTCAAGAGATGCGGCAAACTCTCGATTTCGCCATCTGAAGTGATATTGATCTCAAAGTATTCAGCCAACATGCTGCGGCGCGCGAGGAGTGTTTTGGAGATGCGCTGAGGATGGCCAAGCGTGAGTTCAGACTGGCTGTTAAGATAGCAAGGGACACTTACGTCTACGATTTCGTTTTTGCTGAGCCCACTTTTCTCTGTGCCTGGTTCTGCGTCCACAGCGAGCTTCAGAAGAGTACGAAGGGGAGGAGGAGGATCTAGCCTCAACCGACGATAATTGCCGAATTGCATGAGGGCGAGCTGGTAGAACATCTCCTCGCTTCGAACATGCGCGTCAGATTCGGGACCGACCAAGCACAGTAAGTGCGACGTACGCCAGTGCTGCATGGTTGAGAAGATATAGTTTCGTAGCATGCTGGATCAGTGACAAGCACCGATAATCATCCACAATTCCAACGAACGTATGCTTCTTTATGATTTCGGTCAAGTCTGTCAAATGAACTGAGCACCCGTCATCCTACTCGAACGGTTAACACGACAAACCATGGTGCACGCTCTTCTGGACTGACTTTCTGAGCTCCAAGATGGAAGTTAGATCACAGCTAGACTCCGGGACATCGCGGAGGCCGACTGCTTTTTTGGATACATCATCACCGTCAGAACGTGAAGGGTTCAATACTGGGATCATCGATTCGAGAGTACGATCTTGAAGCGATGTGCGAACTTTGTGGTGCGAATACACCTTCGTAGCTAAAGGAAGTTAAGTAATAATAAGATCACAGCGTCAGGAAAACATACGATGAGACGTCGAAGCTGGACGTTCCTCCTCGTCCTCGTCCTCTTCACCCTCTTCTTCCTCTCTCGCTTTCCGGCTGACTTTCGCACTCGATTCGTTCGGGCGGCCAGGGAGCAATGTCTAAAGACTGTCAGTGGCACGTCTAAAGCAGCACACTCGACCCTACCTGATATTCAAAGGTCCTGGAATGACTTTGACTGACGACCTGCTGGATAGCATCTGATATTCGCTCCGTCACGATTTCCTCGTTCAAAAAGATAACTTCTCGTTTAGTAGGGTGTACGTTCACGTCCACAGAACGGGGATCTATCTCGAGGCTGATGTTTTTAATGCACAGTCTTATCGTGGGTGGTTGTACGTACCTGAGATATACGAATGGGAATGCCCCTTTGGGCAGCACCCCACTGTATACACTCTCAATTGCCCGTTTAACGCTGGACGACTCGACGAGGCGGTCTGCGACATCCTGAGTAATCGAACTACGCGACATTCATCCCACACCAAGGTTGACTCACGGTTGATGAAAAGAAAGAACATGGTCTTCTTAGCTTGATAATTTGGACTCGTGCAATAGGCCTCGGCTGACCATTTCTCAGTGTCATCAACGTCACCGGATCCATTTGGCCGCGAGGTCCCGTCAGCAGGCGACGAAGAGACCTCAATGTGTAAGAGTTCTTTCCCTATGGCGTGACCATACAATAGGCGGATTGCTTGGTCAATGGATGTGGGCGAAGTGGAGAGCTCTGGAGTCACAGACCCGGCCTGGTCGCAGTGATCAACAAGAAAGTAAATAAGCACCATTGTCTCACACACCTTTTTGCAAAAGAATGCTACCTTTGAGTTATGAACGGCATATTTGGTCACGACATCGAGGATTCTTGCGTACTCCTCGGACGGGCTACGCAACGCCGACAAGCGAGTAGGCGTATTATAAAACATGTCCTCGATCTAATTCGGTGAGGACTAATTGAACATGAATTTGTCAAAGAGAAACGTACAATGATGGTAGTTCCATCAACTCCAGCACAAGGTTTAGGATCTGGCGTCTGACCTGCTTTCGGGGGGACCAGCACGCCTTCGGAATAGCATGCTCTGCATGAGAATGTTGACTCGGTGCCCAGCGGGGCTATGGAAAAACTCACTTCCAGGCGCAGGAATCACTCTTGGTTTTGGTCACGACGGACATATGGGCCACATGGGATATGGACGCCAAGGCTTCGCCACGAAAACCATAGGTGGTTAATCGAGACAGGTCAGAGAAAGATTTGATTTTCGAGGTCGTGAACCGCTCAGCTAGGATAGGCAGATCAGATTTCTGTCAAGGAAGTGAGCCGCGCGAACGGAAATTGCAACGAGAGGCGAGCGCACGCACACGTATGCCGCAACCGTTGTCTTGAATCTGGAGTAATTTCATTCCACCATCTTTGACGGTAACGCGAATCGATGTAGCACCAGCATCCAGGCAGTTTTCAAGCAGTTCCTTTAATGCAGATGCCGGTCTATGTATGATCTTCCTAACGAGTGAGCCAATTCGACACTGAAAGGCAACGCAGAGATGCACCTCTCCTGCGGCTATGCGGTTTATGAGCGACTCGTGGAGCCTTTGTATGGGCGAAGGACCCGGTGGAGATTGCGAACCATCCTGGGCTTGCTCACCCATACTATTTGATGCTGATGGATATCTAAAGTCGAAGTGTACACTGTACAAGACTTGTGTGCGTCAAACGCGTCTACTATGAGGTCATCACGTAAATGACACGCCACGCTCAAGCGCTCACCATGGGCAAAATTCAACTGCAGTTTCAACGACACCGTTACATGACTACAATGCAACAGGCAACATCAAAGACAACGGCGATATAGTACATGCTTTACTGCGCTCGGTAGTAGAGGACTCGGTGACTATTTAGCAATCTTCTGGATTTTCTCGAGGGCTTGCTCGACGAGAATTGTGGAGGTATTCTTCTACCGCCGGCACTCCCCCAACTACTCCTGAGATGGGTGTCAATAAAGTAAACATTCAATAGTAGCAGAGACATGCAGGCTCGTTAGAAATATTCAATGAATGGGTACGCTCCTCTATGGCTTGCTCGTTGACAATTTCAGAGGATCCAACGCGCCAATCGCCCCATTCGGGGTATACCCAAGACAACTGGAAGTCTCATGAGAGTGACCCCTCCACAGCAACAGACACATACAATAACACTTTCGGAGGTGGGCATGTATGCAGATACAGCAAGAGACGGTAGACGGTGGTATTTTCTGGGAACGTTGGATTCATGATGATTTCCAGCCTATCTTATATACCTTTTCGCGGAACAAACAACCACACTGAGTGGCGCGCGAATGATCGGATAATAAAGCACTGATCGGCAGCGGATGCCAGCGAGTCTAGATTCTCGAACAATGGACCGTAATCGGCGTAGATAGCGCGAGGACCAAACCGGCACGTACCGAACACGACATCGGACGAAAGGTGATGATATCGTCGCGATCCAGCATGGAGAGCGGGGGTGAGATAATCCTCGTTACTTCCAACGCGTGGATACGCACTATGTACTACAGTGGTAGAGCCTGCGGACAGAAGGTCAATGTCGAACTCGTCACTCAGATTCTGAAGGGTACGGCCGCTTTTCTGGAGCTTGCTCGCTTCTGGTTATCACTGTCTCAGCGCCGCTAGCAGGACACGAATAGAACAGAATCTTTGCCAAAGCGAGCAGCGGCTTTGGTTTTTTGTTCCCGAAAATAATCATTGAATCAATTTGTACATTGTTGTAATAATGCGGCGTTTGCAGCTCACCTGACTTGGAGTTGCAAGGCAGGCGGTGCGACCAGATTTTGTACTCTGAGTGTGCAATGCTCAACCAGCCTCTTATCATGGCTTCCGCCACGGATGACCGCGTAGTCTGGGCCTACCTTCCAGCGGATGCAATTTGTGTGGCAAATTGTTGCAGTTCTCAGGGAAAGTCGATCGTCCCATCATCCATGTCCCATCATTGCGTAACATCGTTGCTCTCGCTCTCATGTTGGCCCGGTTGGAATTCGGCTGGCTGCGGTACCATCCAGCGGAAAAGGAACAAGCCATTGAACGCGTCTCCTCCGTGAAGTCTGGGGCAGTCGGCCTTGCCGGTCGTTGGGCTGGTTGTTCGCGGCGGGTCTACTGGATGGTCGCGGTGCGGGGGGGGGATCGGGAAAAGCGTCGTATTGTTGCCTACCTGGTACTGGGCCAACTTGGTCACGCGCCAGGTGGCGGCAAATTCTTGCATTGGGATCACGTGCGATGCCAGACCTCTCTCTGCAGCGTGCACATCTCTGTCTCGATGCTACCAGCAGACAAGTACCGGGGGGCAGTCGTGGAGGTGTGCATAATCTCACCCTCAGCGACATCCATTCTCACACTAGGTACCGCCAGGATCTCCAACTACCCCCAGCTTTCTCACTCCCGGCCGACGAATCTATCTCGCGTGCAATCGAGCTCGCATACGAGCGCGATTTCTCTCACATACCGTGAGTACGCTGCCAGTGCCTGCACATTTCGATCGACTCACCCGCTTCCCGCAGTGTGCTCGACAAGAATAGACGACCGCTTGGCTATGTCGATGCTGCCGCACTCAAAGCCAAATGGCAGGCAGGAAACGCGAACCCAGTACGTCGTTGATCGCCTCTCCATCATACTTCGCATCTGACTTGCCTGACTAGAATGACTCCGTGAAGCAATACATGACCAAGTTCATACGCAACGAATCGCATCCATACACTATCATCACACCCGATACTCCCCTGGCGGAATTGGCAGAGTTTCTCCGCGACAACATTTTCGCATTGGGTGGGCCGTCTCTGGTGTTCTCAACTGTACGGTCGAGTGACGACGATCTATTAGTGACAGATTCCAACAGAAAGTTCGTACTTGCCGTTGCGACGTCACAGGACTTGGAGGTCGGTGTACTGCGCAGCCTTCGTAGGGACGCCATCTTATCTTTTTCTCACAGAACTTCGTTTCTCGCCGGGGTATATGATACTCGTGTAACATCTTGTATCGATCCGTAATTACAGTGCACACGCGAGCCCCATCACTCAAACACATGACTATTTATCATCTGCTCTTCATCCAAGTCGTTAGAAGGGTGCAGCTCAACCTGTGCCAAGATTCCATTCATGTGTATAGTGCATTTCTACCAGTACTTTCCACGAGGAACATGTGCATCGTGTCGCGTTCAGGGTCAGTGTCACAGGGTTAGTAGCACAACATGGATATAACCTTCGTCTGTATCACCCGATCTTTGGTCGTGCCTGAATCAACAGTGCTTCTCCGCCACCACTATCCTAATCGTAGCGGCGCGAGTCGCGCCAGTCCCCGACTCCGGATTTCTGAGTCAACACGATATATTTATGCATAGAGACGCGCCCCTCGCAATCTACAACAGTACGCAATTTTCATAACACCCAGGCCTGTATGACCCTTATGGAACAACCTGCATGCCAAAAAAACACGAAGCGTGTCTTCAAAATTCGTCACCAACCTCCATGGGATGTCACTATAGCCAAAGGCGACTTTTTTGGTAGGAGATTCTCCGGCCGGATTGCCCGTCGCCTTCCTTTCCCCCTTACCCGACCTCGAAGGTGAGTTCTTCACACCCATCCCAGCGGCTTCCTGTGCCACAGTACCTTGCAGGTAAGCGTCGTATGACATCATCTTCATCTTCTTGAGGACAAGTTGATATACTCTTGCGCCATTGGGATCCTTTCCAGACTTATCATTCCTGATGAACCAGCTTTCAAATCGAGTTTAGCATTTGGACATCTCAACGGGGAAAAAAACGTACAGCTTGAGAGACTTCGACCTCAACAACATCACCATCCTTCAAGGTCGCATACTCTCCAGTGTGGATGAAGGTGCCGTTGCAGCTACGAACATCAGGAGAAATGACTTTCACATCTTGCAATTCTTGTGTGTACTCAGCGAGGAGGCTAGCATAGCGCCGATCGGGATCGGGGAGGTCAGTGATGAACCAACTGTTGGTTCCTCGACCTGTCAGCTGTCCTTCAGAAATTATTGTAAGACTTGAGTGGCGAAGAGCTCGCCTGTCTTTGTTACCCCCCCACTAGTACCTGTGCCGGTTTGCCTTTTCACGGCCTGTTCTCGTACCTTACCTGTGTGGCATGTAAATTCAGAACAAAAATTAACATTGCATCGCATTTCTAGGCGGGATCGTATCAACGCGCTAGGACCGACAAACGTTTTTGACTCTGCTTGGGTACATGGTCAGCAGGACTCGGAGAACAGCGCGAGAAAAAATATGCTTACTGCCGATATTGTTGCGATTGATCTTGGGTGTTTTGTTGGCCGCGACCTGCGAAGGGACATCCTTGAACAATGTGTCGGTACCGGCTGCGAGGATCCATCTGTTGTCTCTCTCACGCCAGCAGGGTTTGAAAGCAGGCCTTTTCTGGGGTGGAGTACCTGCCAGAATATAGACAGTGTTAGTGCGGGACAGAAAATGCAGTACAAACTTACGAGCATTACACGCATCTTCCACCTCCCTGCACAGAGACATAATGGTCTCAAAAGCGAAGCGAGAACAGTCAATAGCTTCTGGCGGAAAGCATCGTCCGCGTCCTCTAAAGGTCGAATGTCGAACTGGGCTTTGGCCCTTTTGAGTGCCGCGAAGTCGAGCTGAAAATAAAAGTTAGCACAGCAGGAAACAAGATCAGCAACCAAAACGTACGCCGTGTTGAAGTAGGGGCCGATGTGAGAAGACTGGCCGGAATACTCGATTACTGTCTGTCGAGGCCACCGGGTAAACCTTAATGTTACAGTTTATAGTTTGTTACATAATATATTCGCACACGGTATTGCTCGTTTGCAGGTGCCTGGCCGTTTGCTGCAGACAAAAACCCTCCCCACTACCGTGGGAGTCGGGGATTCACTCCCATGCTTGTATTCGATCTTGGCACGGAATCTCGTTGCGCACTTGCCTTGCTGTTTCTCAGTTTAAAACATCTTGGCATGTTTCAGGCTTCTTGCACCGACGCAAAGTTTGCCCAGACACTGACCCTCGGGCAGGCTCCGGCCGAGACATTGCGTCCACGGGGTTATGCTCCAGAATCCATATGGGATTGGTGACTCACGCAGCAGATCGAGCCATTTCACTGATTTTTACCTGCATACCCGTTTCAAGCGGCTTGGAAGTTGGAATGCTTTGTGACCTCGAGGAAGCAGTTGCCCGAATGTCTAATTTCCCCCCATGTACGTCGCCGCCTCGTCAAAGGGGATTAGGGTTTCCCAATAAAAGAACCCAGCAATTAGCGGCATCGAAGTGAGGACTCCCGAGCCGTCAGCTGTAGACACCAAGCCCGGCGATCAATCAAATCACAAAGTGATGGGATAGGTCACCACACCCCCGACGATGACAAGTCGGAGATTGTTGTCAGAGAAAATGTCCGCCAGTATCAGCGCTCAGCCCTGCGCCGGCGGTCAGATTGTTAGATTTTCCTGGGGACTTGCAGCATGAGCGCTACCTTGGGGCGCGAACGGCGACCCGGATGAAGTCGCGCGAAGCCTTGCTGTGCTCTCTGAAGAGTCTTCGGTAGATCTCAAACCCATGAATGGCCAATGGCTACGCGGTGGGATGGTGCACATAATCACTTCAAGTTGCCAGACGGCACCTCGCACTCACCGCGGGTGGAAGATGCTGAGCGGGTGCCCGACTGCGGCCGTAGTAGTACATCATATGTTACCCCTGGATCAACGTCGGGCACACGAGATTGGGAACGACGCCGGTGAGCAATCCACAAGTGGCATTCGTCGAATCGTATCGACCGGAAACGCACGCTGTGGAATCACGGAACCTGCGAGGCTCCAACCGACATAATGAGGTGAGCATTTCATAGCGACGTTCCGGAGAACGAGAGGCACAAGACCTAAACCCGGTACATCGGGCCAAGAACGTGCCAACGAAACGACATGATGGAGGACCACGAAAGAGTCTCGCGAGCGTCGACTCAGTTGCTCCCTCGAATAGAGTTACTTCGAGGACACGTACCACAGCGAGACGCCCCTGTTTCGGTCCTCGTTTGAAGTCCACATGGGGCGCACGACCATAGAGTTACTTGAGCATACAGGACGAGCGAGGCAGGAGCGCATCGAGATACGGTACGACCCCATGACAGTTTGAAGATTTGACGCGGCACCACCCAGCGCACACGAACGAATTGTAAAACGTCACGCTTGTCTGTCTTTTCAAATCTCAAGGGAGGTGGTGAACAGACTCGGGGACAGTGTTTGAGGTGAGAAAGTCGGTCTGGTGGCCAGCCGACGTGGTGCCACTGAATATGCGTATGTAGCGGGTTTTGCCACGGCCGCTGGCGCAGTTCAAGCGATATTGTACACTTAGATTAGTCGAAGTGTGCATCCATCATGTTTACATCTTCGTCTGCAGCGCGAATACTATGCAGTGGTCCAGGCGATGACGACGGGCCGATTTCTTTTCACCAAAATGGTTGACAGTCCCCCCCGTCCCATTCCCAGACGTGCTTTGGATCGCCGATGACCAACACACCCTTTTCCATCCATGCTCCATCATACACCTTCTGTATCCACCATTTGAGTACGGGATGTCTCATGAACCACTTGAAGTACACGTAATACCTGTCACGTAACCAAGTTCAGTTTCGGGAGTAGTAAAATCAACCGCCATGTAGACATTTGACACGTACTGCCAGTCATAAGCGACGATGACGCGTGGATTGACAAATATACGTTGCATGTTGAACACCCGTCTGAAGTCGTACGGGAGCAGGAACGATTCCGACGAAAAACATTCTCCCGGGGCAGACACACGGAAGCGGGTTGGAGGTGTCAATGCGGGGGTCGAACCCTGTAATGATGGATCATGGGCAACTGGGTGCGAGGCAGGGAGTGCGAATGGGAGTGGATCAGTTGAGAGCGTGCGGTTAGACCGAAGATGGACCGGAAGGACGGGGTCTGCCTTGAACACGACGACGCCGTTCCAGCATGAGAATACTGGTACCGGAGAGTCGGTTTGCATTGCTTCGTAGTCTTCCACATCAAAGAAGTACGGCCATCTGATGGTGAACTTAGCTTCTCTCTTCCTCACACCGGAAAGAAAAACACGCACAGAACGCTAGCCAGTCTTCCTCGCCTATCACGCACAACCCACATATCATATAGCCTTCAAGAAAAATGTCAACGTAAACAATGGAAAAATGCATGACATTTGAAGGCTCACCCCCATCTACCATAGTCCATTCCACACGCCATGTCATACTCTCCTTCGGACGTATACAAGAGCTCAAGAATCGTTTCCGGCTCGACGAAAATATCGTTTGAGAAAATGACCTTGTCATAGCCGCCGTTCTCTACCAAGGGTTCTAGGACGCGATTTCGAAGAGCAGAAAGGAACTGGATGCGCTTCATCTCCGTCATGTCGTTCGGCCTCGTGATTGCTGTGTCTTGCGTCAATATACGCCTCTGTACCTGCATGGCGTCCAATCTGTCGTCGAGCTGTTGGAGCAGTGCTGGAGATTGATCGTCGCTTCTACTTTCGACAACGGAGACGAAGACATTATCTGCTCCGAGGTAATGGATGGCTTTGATGATGCTGTCAGACCAATACGGTATGACCTTTTCATTATTGTAAAACATGACAGCGATAAATATTTTTTCTGCAGGTCAGTGAGTGGAAAAGATTGCGGATGACTTCGATTGATAGTAATTACCCTGGTTCGCATAGCCAGCCCTTTTCGGAAGGGCATTCGCCTTCTCGATCAGCGGGAGGTACCGCAAATCGGCTGGCTCTTGGTAGTGCAGCCCGAGCCAGAGACTTGTACAAAACAAGGCAAACCAGAAGATAAACCGCAGGGACCAAACGAGCGAAAAGTGATGGCCAGGGGCTCTCGATGAGCCTGTATCCACTTCAATGTCCTGTAAGTCACAGTCTTCGTCATCTGGTGGCTCTCTCTGATCCAGTTCGCCTCGGGGTAGCAAGCTATACCCTGGCGACGGTCTCGAGGATGACCTGCACCTGCGTCGCCACCAGTGCCTGGCGGGTCCCAAGTGATGCAAAGAGAGCCATAAGAGTTGAAGAAATGAAAACGTGGGCGCCACGAACAGCAATAAGAGCAGAACGCGCCAGCTCGATGGGAAGGCGGGTTTCCAGGGTGTCCAAGACCACCAGTCGGGGGAGACTGGTTTCCAATACCCTGCCGGAAAGTACGACTCGGTAAACTTGTAGTCTGCGATGCTGTATAGGACGCAAAAGAGCACGAGTGAGATCAGGCCATGAAATCGTACGACCCTAAGGGGATATCGGAGGACGGCCTGGAAGGTTTTACTATCGCTGACTGCAAATAAATACTGCCGCGCGACGGAGAGACGACCTAACATGGACGGTGGTGAAGAGTAGAGGGTACAGCTGGGCTGAACAGCATGTCTGATACGGGGTTCAAGTATGGAGAAACTTCTCTGCTGCGGTTGCCTAACCGACTAGCGCTAAGGCGGTGCATCGGCGAACTCGTGCTGTGTGGCGTTTCGGGTCAATGAACAATTACATACCTTTGCAATGAGCCAAACCGGTTCAGGGCATTTGTCGGAGCTTGAACATCGGAAATGGCCCGACGTCATCGTCATCCCGGGCCACCTCGCCTCGTTGCCACCATTGGATATGTACTGACGCCCCGTTGTACACCCCACCACCAGCATCTTGAAGGGTCCCAGAACGTGCGTGCAGGCGTGCGATAAGTGTAGAGGGGAAGCTCCACGAACCACCGCGTGGAACCACCATGGATTTGGAAGGTACTCGTGTCGTTCTGCCGCCATGCAGAGCAGTAAAATGATGCACCTACCGTTGAACAGTTCCATTTACGGGCGCAATCTATTGTCCGCAGGGTTAAGCAAGGAGGCAGTGACATCGATGAGGCGATCGACCTTGATCGTGAAGCAGTGAAACATTGTCCACCCAGCCACCCTGTGCGACCCGTCTCTTTGAATTGGCTTGCAATTTATCTCGGTGATCATGATAGCAAGTGGGAGCGACGAGGGGCCTTGAGGGGATTATTGTTCGCGATCGACAACGCCTCTGCCTTCGCCCGCGAGGGCACCCTGATCGGTCGAGGTTGTTGATCAACTTCCCCGCAGCCCTTCTCTCCGCTCGGTACAAGCAGCCCAGGGCGATGGGGGACATCGATGGGGCCATTGTTCTCGACCGAGAAGCACTCGACCTTCGCCTGCAAGGGCACCCTGGTCGGTCAACGTGCAGTTGCTCTCTCCAGTCGGTGCAACCAGCTGGGGGCAGTGCGGGACTCATTGCAGTGCATCATCAACCCTTCGAACACGTGAACTCGACCATCGCACCCACGCCTGTCCAGTCCATGAGACGACGAGCGAACGATCTGAAAGCACGCACAATTCACTGACCATAACAAGATGAAGCTTGTCCGAGTAGATAGCCCCCCGCTCCCCCAACAACTCGTCGAAGAACCCGAGGATACGGACAGTGCTTCGGTGACGGACATGTAATCTGGTGAACGGCAGGGTGTTCGTTGCGGACGACGCCACGGTGCGTGGTTTCGCCGCCCACACCTTCTTACTCACGCGTGCTTTTTTTATTTTATTTTCGTCCGCTCGTCAATCAGAGATGAAAGCCAGGGAAGAAGATATCATTGCGTGCGAACATACACTCTTTCTCCAACAGGGCGGTTAGGACTCCATCTTGCACCGGAGCACACGCCTTGGCAGACTAGCTTCGGACCTGCCGGGTTCAAAGCGCTCGTCGGCAGAGGCCACACCTAGTTTACCACCATGGGGCAACAGGATGCAGAAGAATTTTTTGGGCATTTACTCACCGCGGGGGCACCGGGTAAGCGCTCGACGCTCGTGGGTGTTGGAGACGCATCAATAGGCCCTTACAACGTCACAGGAGAGAGTGAGTCAACGGAGATCTTTTCGTTTGGATTGGAACGGCGCTTGGAGTGTTTGCCGGTGGGATGTCATCGCACCAGGTATCGCATCGACACGGTGTCCCAGCGGCGAATTTTTCGGAAGGCGAGGGTGCTGCAGATCGGCGTCAAAGTATGCGCCTGTCCTTTTGGAGTTGTGCCTCGACCTCTCCACTGGTCAGGACGGGGAAAGAGACTTCAGAATACCAATGTGCCCCACTGGTGTTTTTTTTGTCGCCATGTGTGTACGGGGAGCCTAACGAGCAGACTCAAAGGTGGTCAGACGCAATAGTACGATCGTCCTCAAAGCATTTTGAGCGTCTCGAGCTTCTACTAGCGCGTGCCCTAGCAGGCAGGCATTATCAAGACCTTGATGGCGTGGGCCGCCAACCTCTCGGTGTCGTAGTGCTCGGGTAAGCGACAACTGTATACAGTCGACTCCCTCTAAACACATACCCCTCGGGATAGGCTTAGAAGTATGTGTTATCAGGGAGTATGGACATATCAGAGAAGCCATACAGTGGTACCAGGCAGTTTGGAATACCAGAAAGTCTATGGGTTATGTGGGGGGTATGTGTTATGAGGGAGTAGACTTGTTATTGCTGTCATTTGGGTCCCCGGCCGCGCGCGAAAAACGCCGACGTCCACGGCCACTTTTCTTCATCAAGTTGGGCGTCGAACGCACTGGCAGAACCGCGATATCTCGAGAACAACGCAAGAAAACGACTTGATTCCTTCAATTCCAATAAACGCAACGCGGTCCAGCCAGACCTCGAAGGGAGCGCTTACATTTCGATCCTCGTGTCGTCGTAACCGCCTTTTTCGCTACCATGATGCTATCCCTATCCTGAGGCAACTAGTTCGGAATGTTTGGACGAGCACGTACATATTCAAGCTCGGTGATAGATTATATTCACTGTCTCGCAGGCCGTGTACTGTGCTCACCATTAGCCGATCTGCCAAGGCCCGGTCGAGTGGTAGGCTTATCCATATCCCAAAAACTCGCTCGACGCCGCACGGCATTAGTGTGGTGAAAAACACACACACCTTTGTTCTACACCTACACACAGCGGCGCGCGCACTCTTACATGGGGAGAAGTCCATGGCGGCCGCGACTTGCAGCGCGCATCTCATGGCCAACCAGCACCAAGGGCAAATCAAAGCGTAGAGATTACGAGAGCAAAATACGACATGCATAGCAATACAAGGCATCACGAACGCTCGGGCCATACACACTCCGTCTGCAGTCAAGACTTTCTTGGTCGCGTCACACCCTTCTTGGCTTGCTTGCTCATCTTTTCCTTTTCGACCGCCGTCAACGCCGTGGGTCGCCGTGCGTGCTGGAACGTGACTCACCTGAGCCTTCGCTCTTGCTTTTCGACCGAATTTCTTCTCTCGTTCTGATGGTTCGCCGCCGTCCTCTTCCTTGTTGCTCTCCGGACCAGTTTCGCTCACCACAGAACTGGAGCGTCTCGGGGAGGTCGCCTTCTCTGATTGATCAGGAACCGACTCCTCATCAGACGATGCTTCTTCTTCTGATTCAGACTGATCACTGTTCCACCGCGCAGACTTCTGCGTCTTGGCACGCCTGTTACGAAATCAACGTCAGCGGGAAGCTCTACTCCGCGTCGCACAGGAACCCACTTTGGGGCGCCGTTTGCTCGAGCTCGAGACGCTTTGCGCTTCGCAGGCGGGGACTTTCCATCCCTCGCCTCCTTCGGTTCTCGTTTCTTCTCCTATAGAGCAAAGGCGTCAACGGATCAAAAGCGAGGGTTCGATTTTCGACGCACCTTCGTAGCCGCAGCTGGCTTGTGCCCCCTAATCTCCCTCAGCCAAGTAATGGTTTCCTCGGACAGATATTGCGTCTTGACTACCTGTATCGTTTCTCAGCGGAATTCATGTAGTCCGTGGGGTCATGTCACTCACTTTGGTAACAGCTTCTGGACTTGGAAGTGCACGCAAAATGTCCGAGGGTAGTTTGACTTTACCGGGGTAACTCTGAAGGGTCCACGAGCGACCTTGCGCGCGGCCCTTGATGAGCTCTTGGGCGAGGTCTGCCACCGTATAGAGATTCTAGATTCAGCAAAGATCAACAGGTGTCAAAGTCGGCGAAAAATCTTTGCACCTCGCTATACGTATGCGATTCCGAGTCACGCACGGTCTTGGCTTTCATCGCAAGGTGGTAAAGAAGCGCAACGTTGTCAGAACTCGCAATCAAATCGAGGTAGAATTCAATATATCTAAAAAGGTGAAATGAACGGGGGAATGGACTCGGACGGGAATGCCTACTTCGCAATTTCTTGCATGTTTTCGTGCGTGGTAGAAAAGTCGGGGTGGTGCGCAAGAAGATGAAGAAGACGGATGAAAATTATTTCTAGTTGATCAACGCGTGCGGCGGGTGGAACGGATCTCGAAATAAACGAAATATAAGCTATGGCCTGGAAAAGGCTTCAATGTTCGGCACCAAATTTGGTAGACTAGAGCTCACCCTGTCTCGAATATCGGCCTCAGGATCATGGATCGTAAGGAAGGGTATCGTGTTAAAGCGTGGTGGAAGTTTACGTGCGGTTAGCAGAGACACGAGCTTCGTTAAAAAGATTATTCGGACGTGATAACATGGGTCCTGAGGAGATGCACGTCACCATCAGCGAACATGTCTCGAAAGACCCCTTACCTGCACTGTGATAGCTAGCCATATGAAGTTGCTATTTATCACATTTGCAAACGATCCGACGGTAGAAAGCTGTAAAAGCGACACAGCGGCTTGTAGTCGCATGCGCGACTTGACCGGTGGACTAAGCGTGATGCATCAGCCTCATGTCCCAAGTAGCGGGTCCACTCGAAAACCCAACTTGTCCGGTGCATCCGCCGAAAACGATCCAGAATGCTGAAGTAATGTCGAAAACATTTTAAGCGCGGGCGAGGCAAGCTCCACTGCGGTTTCTGCAGACGCGTTGGCAAGGCAGCGATTCCGACAAACTTTCAACGCGAGGATCCTGGCTTTTTGTGTTGGTGCCATGTCGTCGTCTTGCACCCAGTCGTCATCGACGTCCATTTCCCCCTTGATCACGAAAACAAGTCAGGTGCCTATCTGGAGAGAACCCAGGCGAAAGCCTTACTGGATCTTTTGACCGTCGACCCATGAGCAATTTCTTGACCAAGAATGCCATGATAGCGTCACTCTTGTGTTCGAATGCATCGGGCTTGAAGCGCGCCATCTGTACTAGAACGGTTGTGTGGGCAACGAGTTCCTCTGGTGTAGCTTCCGAAAGCTTCTCCGAGATGGACTTGAAAGCAATGAACAGATCGCAAAATAGAGTGTGGACAAGGGCATACTTCAATGATTTCCACACAAGCGTCTTCATGGTCCTCCAAGGAAGCCAGCAAGCGAGCTGCAAACTTGGCAATTCTCGGGTTCTCCCCAAGTGCAAATCGCGTTATGCGTTCTAGCGTTCGCCTTGCGCGGTGTCCATGTCAGCCAACTGCCTTGCGATAGATTAAAGAAACATACTTGTCCAGTGCCGCTTGGGACTCGTCAGCTTTCACCACGGCTGCGAGTGCATGCATGCCAACCTCCACCAGAGTCACGTTCCGCTCGTCGGCAATCGCTTTTGTGAGCTGGCTGACATGAGGTTTGTAGAGAATCGGACAGTGTTTTGATATAAACGTTAGGAGTTGTTGGGCATGCTTCGACGACGGAGCTGACTTTTGAACCCCCTTGATTAGGGTCGTAATGGACGACTGGTTCACGATGCGGAGCGTCGCGCGACGTAGAAAGATAGTCATCGTCGCGAAGGTGGACTCGAGTGATTGCTCTACGCGCCGTAGGAACTCGTTCGAGGCTTTCACGATGCTCTTCAGATCGGACTGGGGATCCACACATGTCTTGAGTAACTTGTAAAGCCTGTTTTCATTCGCCTTGGCAAAGTCATGCAGGTCCTGAGCTGCTTTCTGGGGATCGGGGAATTGACCTGGCATGGGAGTCAAGGGAATGAATAGGACCCTGAAAAATCGCGTACGAGACAAGTGCTTGACTACGTTGTTTAGACGTTGTATAATTGAATCCTCGTTCTCGTCGATCACACCACCCTGAAGGCACTGATAAGGAAATATGACGGGCGTCCACGGAGGGCTTACGTTGTTCTGTATGCATGCTTGCAGATAGTGTTCATACATGGTTGGGCGACTATGCACAATATCGATCTTGGCTGGCCACGATGAGGGATCGATAGACGCACTTTGCTTTAATCCCACTCATACTCAGAATTGTATTGACACCGAGGTCATCTAGGTGCTGCATGGTGTTGAGCAAACGATCTGTCCATGCTACCTCGTCAACCTCGACGTTTTTTGACGTCGAGGCGGAAATTGTGGAAGACGAGGGCAACGGAAGTACATAATCGGCAATGACTTGCTCTGCGGCAGCTTTCGCTTCAGACGTCAAGTTGGAGATGTGCAAGATCTCGTTAGGAATCCACGCGAATTGTGTGACCGCGGACGAGTCACCGTTCTCGCTGGATGTACACGCATTAGACGAGAACGCTCGCGGGAAAAAAGGGCATACATCTCCGGATATGAAAGGCTGTATAGCTTCCCAAGCGCATTCATGGCCTCTACACGGACGGCATGTTTCTTGTCCATTCCGCGACCAGCAACTGCCCGAAGTTGCGCTTCCGAGACATAGTGGAGGACAGTATCGTAATCGAGCTGAGAATATGCTTTGCACACCGCGGCACGAACTTTCTCGTCGGGATCTAGGAGTTTGAGCTGAAGCATTTCTATTCGAGAACGCGTCAGGACTGCCGTCTAGGTCCTGAGACGGAAGCTTGCCTTGGACAGTCTCTCTCTGTTCAGGGAGGTTCAGGAGTAGTCCCCTAGCGCTCTCGACGAGTTTCAGACGCACGGGGGCTGCCTTGTCGTTTTTGCGCATGAGCCACACGTTCCAAGCCGTTGGATACTTTCTGATGAGATCGGAGCCACCCTTGTCGGCAAACATCTCTCCGAGTGCTTGGGTTGCGATCAGCCTCACTTGAACCTGGTCGACACGGAGTTCTTCCTCGAGCTGCGGTATTACGCTGTGGAGCAAGGAAGGACAGGACTTGCTAAGCTGCTTGACGAGCTCGTGTGCGGTGCGTATTTCGTCAAAGTCACTCTCCGAGTCGAGGTCACGCGAACTAGTGACGATGATGTCGGTAAAGTACTGGCAGACGTGACGCTGCAGCTTGTCCGACGTCGCGTTGCAAATCTGGACCGCGAGTCTGTAGGCAGGCTGATCCAGACGCTAAAGGGGTGATGAGCGAGAAGGCACGACCGCGGGCTCGACGACTGACCGTGTTCTTGTCCAGGAACTGTGCCATGATGGTGTCCAAGACGTCGTTTGGAAGGGACTGGCACTCGTCGATGAGGGCGACGAGGATGTCTGCAATAAACAGCTCTATCTTTTTCGCGAGATCACGCCGTACGAGGCCAAAAAAGTCGCGAAATATCTCGGACATGAGCTCGTCGGCGTGGGGAAGGTCGCACACGAGGACGACGCTCTTGACGGTGGAGAGGGACTCGAGGAGGTGAAAGTACTCGTTGTAGTAGGGGGCATCGGTGCCCTTGAGGCCGGCGGAGAGCTGCCTGAAGAAGAACTGGAAGATGTCCTTGAGCTCGTTCTGGGTGTAGGGGGCGTCGGGTGCGTACAGCCTGAGGATGTCGGCGAGACAGCATGCGGTGTAGGCCTTGACGCCCCTGTCCTTGTGGAGGAGGAGGGAGGTGTTTACGAGCTGGGAGCGGACGGGGGCGAGGGAGGCGACGTCGACGAGCTCCTGGTCGAGTTCCGCGAGCTCGGTGTGGAGGGCGCGGAGCTTCTTGAGGAGGGTGTCGGTCGAGAGCGCCTTGCCGACGATCTTGTCGCCGAACACGAGCTTCTTCGCGGGCGTCGTGGCGGTGCGCGTCTGGGCCACCATCGTCGTCGTCCACAGCGCGCAGCTTTCAAAGTCCGCCCGCCCACCCAGCGCAGAATTGGAACCCCGACGCGCATACCCAGCATGTCGCAAGCCCTCGCACAAAAGGAGCGCAAGCTCTTTGCGGAGCTCCTGCAGGCCTACGAACAGAAGCTGCTCCCAAAGGGACGCAAAATCGCTGACCAGATCCTCAAAAAGTACCCCCACCATGGAGGCGCGTCCGTCCCTGCCCCGCCCCGTCCTGCGTCTGACCCGCCACAGAAACCATGTGCATGAAGGGCCTCGTCATGGTCCACCTCGGCGAGCGCGAGCCAGGCATCGCCCTCATCAAGGACGGCATGCGCAAAGACCTCCAGTCCCACATATGCTGGCACGTCTGGGCCCTCGTCCAAAAGGGCGAACACAACTACGAGGAAGCCCTCAAGTCCTACACCATGGCGCTCAAGATCGACAAGGTGCGCCCACGCGCGCCATCTCTGCTCATCTCATTGTGAATCACAGGACAACTTCAACATCATCCGAGAGACCTCCATTCTCCAAACCCACACCCGCCAGTACGACGCGCTCGTCGAATCCCGCCTCCACATGCTCCGCTTACGTCCTTACTCGCGCGTCCAATGGCTCGGTGTCGCACTCGCATACAAGCTCGCCGGCAACCCAGCAGAAGCACGGCGTTACCTAGACCACATGGAGGATTTCTTGCGGGTATGATTCGACCATCATCGTCTCACTATCCCTTCATTATGCACCCTAGAACGTTCCCCCCCGCGATACCGAGTACGGAGAACTAGTCTTCTTCCACATCCACATACTGGAAGAACTGGGAGAGTGGCAGGAAGCCCTGACCCTGCTGGATAAGAAGGAAAAGGACAGAATGCTGGTCGATCGTCCAGCAATCGCGGAATGCAGAGGTGAGCAGCGGCCGATCACCCATCGTCCGTCTGCTGACCCTCTACAAGCACGTCTTTTCGGAAAACTCAAGTCGGCCGACAGCGCACAAAGGGAGGAGTGGGCAGAGGCAGCCGAACAATCGTGGAGAGAACTGATCGACCAAAATCCCGACAGTCAAGACTATTACAAGGGTTTCCTTGCCAACGCTGGCATCGATCTTGGTAATGCACCAAAATATACCTCTTATCGACGCGACCTTATGCCATGAAAGACAGCCTGACGGACGAATCGCGCGCAAAAGCCCTTGGCATCCTTGGCGAGTTCTCGTCCAAGCACCCAAAGGCGAACACACACCAACGGCTAGCTCTGACTATCGCGGACGGTAAGCCAGGATTGCATCGTCAACGCCATCCCTCCAATCCTTTCCAGGCGAAACGTTCAGGGAATTGGTGAAGCCCTATCTCGAGCGCGCACTTCAGAAAGGGATACCCTCCCTCTTTAGCGACGTCAAAAACTTGTATACTGACCCGTTCAAGCTCCAGACGATCCAGGACATCATCGAAGATATCCGTTCGAGCGCCTCCCAACAAGATCGGACGTCTCCGGACCCCGCAGACTATCTCTGGACGCTCTACTTTCTTGCACAGCACTACTCTTTCCTGGGACGACACGAAAAAGCGCTCGAGATTCTCCACATTGCGATGGAACATACGCCGACGCTGCCCGAGCTGTACATGACCAAAGCGCGCGTGCTGAAGCGCGCCGGCGATCCCTACGGAGCCGTGCGCGCCATGGACGACGCTCGGAAACTCGACGGACAAGATCGGTACGTGAACACCAAGTCGGGCAAATACCGTCTGCGCGCAGGGATGATCAACGAAGCAGACGAGGTCTTGGGGCTGTTCACCAAGGTCGACTTCTTTCCCTCCGTGCTGCCCACGCCGCTGACCGCCGCTTTAGAAAGGCGTGCCCACCGGCGCAGACTTGCTAGAGATGCAAGCGTTGCATTATCTCGTCGAAGTGGGTGACGCGCAGAGACGGCTGGGAAGGCACCACCTCGCGCTCAAGACGTACTATGCTATCCAAAAGGTACAGGCTTCGCTGTCCGATACGCTGGGTCGGCGCTGGAACTTTTGTTGCTTTCAGTTGTTCCATGGTTTCCGCGAGGAGCAATACGATTTCCACCTGTATTCGCTTCGTAGGAGCATGCTCGGTTCTTACGTTGCGTGCGTCCACGTCGTCCGGCCCAGGACACGTCCGATCAGCAACTGATCTCACTTTTACAGAATGCTTGGCTGGGAAGACGATCTCCATTCCCACCCTGTATATATCCACGCTGCAGTGTGGAGCGCTCGAGTAATACCTCTCTTTTACGCAAGTACCCTACACTAACGGGGCTCGTCGCTAGATATGGATTCAGCTCTACGACGATCCTTCGATAATCAAATCCCTACATCCGCCGGGTAAGGCTTCGAGTCCCCCGCGCCATGTCTTCTCCGTGACCGATCTTCCATGGTAGAACTTTCTGGCGAAAAGTCCAAGAAAGCGCTGAACAAGGCAAAGAAGGCGGCGCATAAAGCGACGGTCGATACCTCGCAAGACTATGACGACGCGAGCTCACAAAAGGGTGAATTCAGGCATCGTTTTATCCGTTTCCACCATATCACTATCCGCTTAGCAGTGCGGGCGAAACAAAACGAAGACAAGGGACTCGAAGCCCCCCCAGCCAAGGACGACGATCCGGAGGGGTTGAAACTCGTTACGGCAGACGATCCGTTGGAGCGGGCGAGCAAGTTCCTCGGGTTGCTGGGAGACTTTGGCAAGGACGATATCGACGTGAACGTGACCTCGTTCGACGTTGCGATACGGCAGAGTGCGTGTTTCGAATAGGTGCTTTTCCGAGGTTTACATGCTTTGTAGAGAAATACTTGAAGGCGACGCAAGCGCTTCGTCGGGCGCACGCGCGCGACCCACACCATCCCGAAGTGCACGTCCGCATCGTGCAACTAGCGAGAAAAGGTCGGTCGTCCACGTTCACGTCGGCACGTTTACCAACGCGATTCGTTGCAGTGGCTTCCGTGAGCGACGTCCCCGAGGCGGTCAAGTCGGTCCTCGATGCCTCCGTGGTTGCTCTAAAGCCCGCCGAGGTCTCGCTGGACGCCTTCAACTCGCAATACCTACAACGCCATTCGTCGTCTGCGGCCGCCATCCTCGCCTCTGCCAAGGTGTCGCACGACTTGGACGCGCCGAGGGACGAGGTCGAGAATCTGTTGTTTACGACGCTCGGGGACGGCGTCCAACTCGGTCTCGAGGTTCGTTCACCGTGTTGACACTATCTCATTCGCTGAGCCACGCTCAGGATGCACTGGAGATTGTGTCATATCTCTCACGCCTCCGGTCACCGCGCGCGGACGAATTCCGGATAGCATGCGATGGCAGGTTTGGGCTGAGCAAGGTGTTCAAGAGTACGGAGGAGCAGGGTGCGTTGAGACGACAGTGCGTCGACCCGAGGGACGAGAACGAGGTCGAGACGGTGTTTTGAAAGAGGCATGTAGCGGATCGGATGAGCAACTCAGGGCAGGTTATCCTAAAGACCGTGTGAACTTTTCCGGAGGATACCGAGGATAGTGTGGACGAGGTAGCGAGTGAGCGACGACAACCGTCAACCGTCAAGACACATCGGACTCTGCAACATGGTAAGCCCAGTCTCTCCCGATCCTGTTTTCGCGCCGGGGACGCATCCAATGGGAGGAAAGGACGACCGGGGGCGATGGATGGCAGCACGTTCGTATGGATGGACCCGCCCGCACTCAACGCTCCCACATTGCATTGCTCACCCCCCGAACAGACCAAGAAAAGAAGAAACGGCGGCCGTAACAAAAAGGGCCGCGGCCACGTCGGATTCGTGCGCTGCTCCAACTGCTCGCGGTGCGTGGCCAAAGACAAGGCGATCAAGCGCTTCACGGTGCGGAACATGGTCGAGAGCGCGGCCGTCCGCGATATCAGCGAGGCGAGCGTATATCCTGGTGCGTTTTCTTTCTATTGGACGTTAGAGTCGCTCGACCTCTCGAAACAGAGTATGTCATTCCAAAGTTGTACATCAAAATTGCGTATTGCGTCTCGTGCGCTATTCATTCGCACGGTGAGAGGCTCCGTTGTATCATGGGACGTCGCTGAGCATGACACAGTCGTTCGTGTACGATCACGCGAGGGTCGTCGTAACCGAGCCCCCCCTCCGCGCATCCGGTGGAAAGACGGAAAGAAGGTGAACCCTGCGGTGGCAGCGGCAGAGGATGCGAAGGCAGCGGCGGCAGGCAAAGCGTAAAACGTCAGTCTGTACAGCAGGCGTCGCTAGATGGATACGTACAATGTCATTGGCGATGCGAGATAGGGACCGTTCCCCGAATGGCTATTGGTGGATACGCGAGGCCCCGTGACATGCCCAGAAGGATGGGCGCACCGTGATGGCAGAAGGAGAGAAGGCTGCGGAGTGATGAGATCCAGGGGTCGTGGGAAAAGAAGAGCCGTGGCTTGATGTTGCCGGGATGAACGGAGGATAAGCCGAGTCGGACGGAAAGTCACCGGATGATAGGGGGGATTCTCGCTTGCGTGCGGCGGTGGCCGGGAGAGCGTCCTTGTGAATCGGATCGAAGCGAGGGCCGACGAGAACGAAGACAACATGCTCGCTAGACCGACAAAGATGGAGATTATATCTGTCATGCATACAAATACCCCCTCGCCCGTCCCCGTCCCCACCCACCATGTCCTGGCACCAACTCCCCACAGAGCTCCACCTCGCCATCGTGCACCTCCTCCCCCACCACGCCGTCCGCGCACTCTCCTCCACCGACGCCGCCGCCCGCGCACTCTGTCTCCCCGCGATCTTCGCCAACGTAACCCTCCCCTCCGCCGCCTCCCTCCGCGCCTTCGTCCGCCACGTCCCGACCCGCTACGGCCCGTTCGTCAGATCCCTCGCCATCTGCACCAAGGGTGCCACAGGGGCTCCGACCGACCCCATCCTCCCCCTCCTCCACGCCTGCACCCGTCTCCACACCCTCTCCCTCGCCCTCGCCTCTTCCCTCGACCCTGAACATGCCGTCCCTGCATTCGCCCGTCTGCGCCACCTCCACTCGTTCGAGATAAGCTGCTGGGGCACCGAGAACGTCACCCCCGTGTAAGTTTGCATCCACCGCCCCACACTCGTCGCTTACCCGCCCCGAACAGCTCGGAGCGTCTCGTCGTCGCCCTCGCTGCCTGCCTCCCCTCCCTCGCCCACCTCTCCATGTCCCGCATCACCCGCTCAGCCGCACACCTCGACCCCTGCGACGCCCCATACGACGTCCCCATCGTCACCAACGACTTTGACGTCCCTCCCCACCCCCTTTTGGGAAGCGATCTCGCCCTCCCCAGTCTCCTCCGTCTCCCCTCCCTCCGCACCCTCGAGATCCACGACACGTGGCTGGGCTGCGACTCCAAAATCGAGCTCGACCAGCCTCCATCGTCCCTCCACAAGCTCGTCCTCACAGGCAGCATGTATTCTGACACTCAGTCCGAGGCCCAGGCGTGCACAACGTGGCTTCGTGCTTGTCCGTCCCTTCGTGAGCTGGAGCTGGGAACCACCCTCGCTTCTCTTCCGGAACTTGCATCCACCCCGCCTCGTGTCTCTCACGTACACATCAACGCCTCGCGCGTCCTCCCCGACGATCTATCATCGACGCTGGACGCATTAAAGTCATGCAGCGTCGAGTCCATCTCGATCGCTTACGAACAACAACGCCACATGACGTCTCAAGACGTCCCTCTCAAAACCCCACCCGAAGACGATTTCGTCCGCGAATGTGCGCTCGACGATCTTCAAGATTGGAGCACCGCCATCCAGGCCTTCTTGCTCGCCCGGTCACACCAAGAATGGAGCGCACTCGCGCGCGTGGGCGTGTCTCTGGCCCACGACGTGCGCGCTTCGTGGGATGTCTGACGCCATCGTACCATTTTTTCCCTTCTATTTTCGTGATCTGGGTTGGTGCGGGCGGAACGTATACCCTATATACCCTTTGGTCCCTGATCGGTCTCTGTACCAAGGCTGTACGACGATATACCTTTTTGTGTACACATGAATACGTTTCAACAATGAGCATCATACGTCATAAAGCGCGCCAATCTATCCATCATCATCATGAGCGGTCCTCCGTCGGATCAACGCCAGCGGTCTCACGAGCGGCATACCGCGGGTCTATTTCGAGCGCGTCGGGGGCATGTGGGGGATTTCCACATGTCGCTGGGACGACATGTGACCCAGTCGAAAACCCGGTCGTCCTCGGGAGCAAGTCGTGGCATCACACTCCGTGTTTGGGGTGGGCACGACGTGTCGCGTTTCAACGTCGTTGGGGGGTGGATCATCGATCAACAAGCAAGACGACGCCATGCGATCTCATGCCCCGGTCGACAACCCCGGTCGCCCTCGGTGCACGCCGCACAGCCAGGGGCCAGGGCTACTCGTGCAGCATCTCGGCGATGCATTCGAGACCAAAACTCGGAACGTGTATGTTAGGCGACGGGCGTCGCAGTGTCGTTCTGGGAACGCAAGTTGGGATGCCACGCCGGTTCGGATTCCGGTCCTCTCGTCCGACCACAGGCTGCTGGTCCTAAATCTCTATTTCGAGCGCCAAGGGCAGCACGAGACGCCCCCAAAAAAGGTTGATCAGACAGATCGTCGTCGCGTCCGGGCCGCTCGTCGCTCCACGGCAAATGCTGTTCGACAGCAAGTGGCTCGCAGCGTCCTGTGTCCGAGCACCCGCTCCCGGCGCCCGCCGTTCTTGGGATTCAGAAGCTCCACATGTGAAACGTTGGCGGCGACTACGCCGGGACAGCGGCGAGTCGGGTGAGTTGTGCCAAGAGAGGAGTCCTTGTCTCGACTTTCGATGGTTTCACCCGCTATCTGTCCCCTTGTGAGCGTCTCCATGTCAATCCTTACTTTACAGACAGGCCATCTCTTTGTTGGCGCGTTCTCAATGCCGCCAGCACGCGCGAGCGCAAATTTTTTGCCTGCAGACGCGCCCGGCATTAGCACTCTTTTTCGGACCCATCACCGTCGTTGGGAAGCTCCACACGTGAAACGTCCCCGCGAATACGCCCGGACAGCGACAAGTCAGTAGAACGCAGGCGTCCCACATGGTGAGGTGTTTTCGCAAAGCACGATTGACTTTCCGATGGTTTCACTCCGAGTCGTTCGTGCGCTTTCGTATGCTCGTGCCATTTGTCCACTTCCAGGCACTGCTTACTATCAGGCTTCTTCGGCATTTTCCCAAGTCGATCTGCCCAGCAATCTACGCGGGTATACGGTGTTGTTTTCAGATGCGTGCCCGGGTTGTTCCTTTATTTCAGCTTCCGTCTTGATGTCGTCTCACTCGTCGCAAATCGGGATTCCGATCCCCTTGTGCGTAGTCCGGATGTTCCCAGACCCCAACAACAGCACCAATGTAATTTTTTTTGGTCCTTTACGAACACGTCGTCTCTCCGCGCCGAGCCACCCGACGGATTTCCGTCCGTTGCTCGACATTCGATGCTATTCATCACGAGACTCGTCTGGCGCTTTTTTTTTGTTGCTTCTAGACGCCCTGTTTCGGCCCCTGCCGCGCCGCCGTCCTCGAAAAGTTCCAGATGTGAAACGTCCCCGCGAATACACCGGGTCAGCGAGAACAAAGGTGGGCGCACGCCAAGACATGTCCACGCAGGCATGATTAACTTTTTGATAGTCCCCCATGAAACGTTCGCGGCGAATACGAACGCACCAGGACAACCAGAACGGGAGGTGCGCCAAGAGATGCGCGTGCGGTGCATGAGCATGATCGCCCATTTCTGGTACAGTTTCCCTCGTATTTCCCGCGTTCGCCCGCTTTCGTGTGCGCCTGTTTGTCCCCGGTCGATCTGCCCAGCAATCTACGCGGGCGCTATACGGTCCTGTGTGTATGCAAGTCGTTGTTTTCTTTCAGCCTCGGCCTTGAGCCCCTCGCGACATGCAGTATACCTCCATGGAGATTGCATGCCAGATGGCACGTCTCTGTTTCATGGGGGCAACGTCTGTTCCCTCGCCACGTATACACGACAGAGCTGCGGTTCTAGGCCCGCAGTACCGGTACGACGCTCTCGTGCGACGAGAGAATTCTATATGTCGTTTCCAACCCCGCGCGTTGACCCCCCCTGACTCGGCATTGTGAACGTGCTCGTTTTCCGCGGGATGATAGACGTTTGATTTTGCGGTCGTTTTACGTGGACAAGCGATGTCGCGGCGGACCGGACGACGAGCTCCTCAGGGGACCGCAGATGGCAAATTGAATTGGACAGCCGCCGAGTCGGAGCGGCAGTGTCCGAATTGGGCCGCCGCCGCATCCGTACTGCGACGCTGCGCCACGACCACGGACGATCCCCCCCTTTTTTTGCACGGAACTACGGAGATTCTTCCTTTGACTCTTTGCTGTGAGCTACTACGCACAGGATCCCAAACGACGGGTTCGCTCTCCGAGGACGGGGTCTTTCGTCATTGCGCCCCTCCGAGA
>JBBPKY010000078.1:0-54380 GCA_038089495.1 Xerocomellus dryophilus
ATATACCTAGACAGTATATAAGATGGGCCTTACTGCCTATCTAAATAACGATTCAACAACTCTAGTTGTTTCTCATTCCCTCACTCAAAAGATCTAGCGTTCCACTAGTTCTTTCTCATAAACACTTTACCTTGCTCTCCAACCAAGAACCATTGTCCTACGTGAGTGTCTCCACTAGGACTATCATATCCCTTCGTGTTCCTGCGCTATCGGGTTATACTCCCGATACAAACATTTCAGGAGTGATATGGTTGCGGCATGAAGTCCCAGTAAGCCCACCAGATGAGAATGCTCGTTCTGAAGGTGTCGCAGAACCTGGGATGGCCAGGTAATCACATGCCATACGGGAGAGTGTCGGATACTGGCACGAGCGTTGCTATATACTCCTGTTAAGTGCCCAGTATTCACTGAACCATCAAGAGTGAAGCTGCTCACCCCCCACCACTGCACGATATCACCGACTTCCTCCTCAAGTGGGCTCGTCAGGTATGAGGTCAATTCGGCATGGGGATTAGTGATACGCTGTGCCTGCTTCTCTGCTTGGATTGCTTGCTGCATCCATGCATGACCATATTGCACAGATCCTGAGATGGACCGCTCCACTAGTAAGAAAGTTAAATCAAAAAATCAATTACCACGGTGTTGGTCTGACGTGAAACTTCACTGACCTGCCTTCGTTTGGGTCGCAGCTGTGGGTGGAGTTATATAGTATTGGTCAAACTTCAAATTTTCGGAAATATAGTAAGTGGCTCAGGCTAAATTTGTGCAGTAAAGGGCATACCGCTGACTCAAACTTCCCTACACCGACCTTGTAATCTTCTGGTTCCCATTTTCTCTTGACATAGGTGAGTTTAATTGTAGGATCAAGAACTAGTACAAATTCATAGTAGCATTAGCTACACGCACCACAAAAAGCTCAGTATAAAGGTACTTACCCATGGTAATGAAGTAGGCATCTGACTCATCAGTGCGCCGATACCACTTTCTGAGATTTTCTAATCCCGCCTGAAGAGGTGCCGCAAGAGTCTCATAATCCAAGTTGTCGTGTAAATCCTCCCAGCTTTGTGAGAGAAACTCAAGTACTGGTATAGAACGTGACAAGGATGGATGGGTCGTGGCTGAGAAAGTCTGAGTTGTGGAGGCAGGTTCCTAGTAGTAGAAAGCAGTCAGATCCATCAGCTGTAGTAGTGACAAGTTGCCGTTACTAACCTGTAGTACCTGATGTATGTGTACAAGTGTAGAAAACTATAGTGTAGTCACTAAAGAAAAAACTACAGTACTCGACGACCGAATAAGGTCGTGCTTATGTAAGCTACTACTGTTCGAACCCATACGAAATGGATTTACAACACTCCCCCTCAAGGAGTATGGGGAGATCAAAGGAAATGTAGGTAAAATCAAAAGAATGTGTACCTTTGCAATATTCCAATGAATGAATGATCGAATGAATAATGTCCAGCGTCGGTGTCCGTGTGCGCGGTGCGTCGAGCGATTACCATATATGGTATGTCGCGGCTCGGGTACAGCGCTGTGCTGTCCGTGGTGCGCGCGATCTCGATTCCTCGACCTCTGCAGCGTCGCGCTGCTCCGGTATCGTGCCGGGATGCTCCCCCAGCATCTGGACTCCGTATGCGACGTATCCGACGCGCTGGATGCGCCCGCTTTGGCCTCGACTTGGCTGTACGGCTCGGTAAGTCGACCTTCTCATATCCGCTCGGCTGACCTTTCTAGGTCGCGACTTCAGTCGTCCTCGACGACGCGGTGGGTTCAGGTGGTCCATGGATTGTCTGTGGTCGTTGTAGGGCGGATGGGGTGGCTCAGGTGCGTCTGTCGTCGTGCGCTTGCGCTGTCCGTACTGATTTGCCTTGCCTTCAGCTAGCAGCCTCGGATCGACTCGTTTCGAGTCGCTGCGTGCGCCGCTCGTTGCGCCACCTATCCCGCATCCATTCCCTTCATATCCGATGCCTTCAACATCAGTCCGGCATCTCCAATCGCCCTCGACGCCTTTCGACGCCTTCGGCTCACCCATATGGCCTCTGGGGCCTCTATCTCGACACGACGGGCTCGGTTCGACGCCGTGCGTGTTCCCGTCGCTCCTGGGGTATATCCCATCGCGTTCGGCTCGGTCGACAACCCTCCGGCGGTTCCAATCGTCCTTGACGACTCTCGACGCCTCCAACTCGTCCCTATGGCCTCCTGGGTCGGTAACTCCACTCGACGATGTCGTTTCGCCATCGCCGTCGTTCATACCGCCTCTATGGCGTTCTGGGTCACTGTGGGGGCCGTCTGGGACAGCCGTTTCGCCGCTTGCGTCGCTCTGCTCGACTCGAGCGCTGCTAGGTGAGTACTTCCAATTTCTTCGCTTCCAGCGTTCA
This sequence comes from Xerocomellus dryophilus, assembly GCA_038089495.1. NCBI lineage: Eukaryota > Fungi > Basidiomycota > Agaricomycetes > Boletales > Boletaceae > Xerocomellus > Xerocomellus dryophilus. The sequence goes on from JBBPKY010000078.1 coordinate 2,376, forward strand.
TGGACTCGTACTGATGCGTCCTGCAGCTTCTTCGGCTTCTCCTGGACTTCCTCGACGCTTCCGGATGCTCCCGACGCGTCCGCATCGTGTCCCAGGCCTCCTGGTTCGACTTGAGCCCTTCCAGGTGAGTATTCTCGACCCTTTTGCTTCGAGCGTTTGCTGACGCGTTCTGACATGTTTAGCAGCTTCATCGGCCGCCTCCACTCGCGTCCTGGTGCTCCCGACGCGTCCGCTTCGTCGCCGGTAGGTCCGCCTTCGTGGTTCGCAGGTCCGACCCACTCCCCCTCGAGCTCAGTGCTTGGGGGCTCGTTCGCTCGTGGCGCGGGCTTGTCGGGTGGTCTCGGTGGTTTAGGTGAGTGGTTTGACTCGTTTGCTGGTCGCTTCGGACTCTGACGAATCTCTTCTCCAGTTAATGACTTCGGCGCTGCACGTCGTGAGCCACTGCTGGCGCTGTGCCTTGCGCCGTCGCCGCTGCCTCGTCCGTCGTCGTATCCACCTCCCTGGACCTCTACTTGGCCCTCCACCTCGTCAGGTTCGTGGACCGTCGCCATGCCGCTCGGGTCGTCACCCGGCGACTTCACTTCGTCAGCGCGGTCGGTTGGCATTCGACCACTCCGCCCCTCAAGCGTCGTGCTGACGGATTTGGCCATCTCGCCACCATCTTGCTCGCCATTCAGCTCGGCAGCTGGTTCGTGCGATGTACCCACTGGCCTCGTCGGCCCTGCGCACTTTGCGTGTGGGTTTGGCATGTCAGTGGCTTCGTCGTCGACTGGTCGACTTGCCGTTTGGGGTGCCCGGTCGTCGATGCGCTCGTGCGCTCGACATTCTTTGTCGTCGCCGGTACGAGTCCTCTCGCCGGCTCCTCCACCTTCGACATCGTCCTCCGCCGCCTCCTCGTGGCTCGTCGCCACTCCATGGACCTCCCCACTCGACTCCTCGTCGTGCGGCATCCATGTCGGCTGCGTGATGTTCGACTGGTCGTTTTCGACCTCGCTGAGCTCGTCGCTCGCTCTCGTCCTCCACCCCTCGAGCGACATGCTCAGGAGCTGTGGTGGTGGGTTGCACGACATGCCCACTGGCCTTGTGGGCCCTGCGCATTTTGCGTGTGGGTTCGCGACGTCAGCGGTCGGGTTGTAGACCACCCTACTGGCTGCTTGGGGTGTCTGGGGCATGACTGACGTGCGACGGACTTGCCGGTCCTCACTGTCGTCTTCCTGGCTGCTCACAGTGGTTGCGAGGCTCACGCCGTCAGTTGCTGCTGCGGCTTTGTCCTCGCTAACTCTCGCGCTAGCCCTCTTAGCCCTCTGACCCATTTCTCGTCTCTTTCCGACTCGGCTTGGGGTTTCCGTGCCTTGTCTCGGCTTGCGACGACTCCGGGTAGGTTTCTCTTCAACTTCTTCTGACTCGAATCCGACTGGTCTGCATTCGCGCACCTTGTGGCTGCGCTCACTGCACTTCCGACAGGCTCCGTCGAAGGTTTTTCGTGTGCGCGCAGCCACTTGTGGCTCTGCGTCGCGACATCCTTCGAGTTCGGGTAGTCGTTCTTGTAGCAGTTGTACTGTAGACTTCGCGAATCGATTTGTCAGGTATTTGTAGTAGTCGTGAGCTGTTGCGAGGTGAAGCATGGACCCGAAAATTAAATCTGGGATTCCTATAGTCAAAATCAATTTTGATGTTGCTTCGAGTTGCGAGTTCGGCTCTGAGACTGTGCCGTCGAGATAGGATATTAAACCAGCTTCTTTGATGACCGTTTCGACTTTCTCGCGCCATGTGGACCAGTTTCGACCGTCCGTTGCGAGTTGTGGTACATCGTCGTCGAACTCCATTGGGTAAGACTTTCTCGGGGTTGAGCTGGTGAGTGAGCTACTCTGTGCTGTGCAGGGCTCATAACCTGTAGAAAACTCTAGTGTAGTCACTAAAGAAAACTACTGTACTACGAGGGCGAAATAAGGCCTGCTTATGTAAGCTACTAAGTATCTAACCCATATGAGATGAGTTTTCAACACAAACCTGACTCGCCCTCCCACAATCACCCGAAACCTTGGAACTAATGGTTCTAGGCCTTGGAAGAAAACAAATCATCCTTGGAATGCCATGGCTACAATCCAAGATTCCTCATATTGACTGGAGAAAGAAAACTTTAACCTTCTCTAAATTCCCCCCTCTCGAAGACAGTGACCTGTCCCCTCAAAGGTATCTGCTCTGGTGGCTCGGAATGGATGCTGACATGGAGCTTGGATGACTCCATTCTCAAAGATATTCTCCGGGGGATGCTGAGTCTCTTAGTGAGTACCTCCCCCTGGTGGAACCGTACTGCGAACACCTCAACAAGATCACCATCGCCACCCAACTTGCACAGGAAGCCAAAGCATCGGAAACCCTCCTCCCCAACTGGTGTAAAGATTTCGAGGATGTATTTTCTGAACGAACTCATGACATCCTCCCTCCTCACCAATCGTATGATCACACCATCAAACTTAAAGAATCCTTTGTTCCAAAAATCGCCAAAGTATACCCTCTCAATCCCAAAGAACAAGAAACATGTAAGGCGTTCATTGACAAACATCTCAAGACCGGACGCATTGTACCTTCAAAATCCCCCCAAGCAGCGCCATTCTTCTTTGTACCCAAGAAAGATGGGTCACTATGCCCATGCCAGGATTATCGTCACCTAAACGCACATACCATCTGGAATGCCTACCTGCTCCCCCTGATCCCTGAACTCATTGATGACATGAAAGACTCAACCCTGTTCACTAAATTCGATATACGATGGGGATATAACAATATTCACATTCATGAGGAAGATCAGTGGAAAGCCACCTTCATCACTCCCTTCGGTCTCTTCGAACCCACAGTTATGTTCTTCAGTTTCTGTAACGCCCCCTCTACCTTTCAATCGTTTATGAACCACATCTTTGCTGACATGATCGCTGAATGATGGCTCAAGATCTATATGGACGATCTGGGGATTCACACCCAGAATGACCTAAAACTCCACCACGAACGCACTTGTCGCGTCCTAACCTGCCTATGTGAACATGGACTTTCCCTCAAATTATCCAAATGCACTTTCGATGCACCTAGGATGGAATACCTCGGCATGATCATCAGCCAAGGGAAAGTCGAGATGGACCCCACTAAGCTCTCCGCCATCCATGAATGGAAACCCCCGACCTCTGTGAAGGGAATTCGCTCCTTCCTAGGGTTTGCCAACTTCTACCGCAAATTTATTCCCAACTTCTCTCATACTGTCGCCCCCCTCACACTCCTAACCAAGAAAGATCAGCCCTGGTTATGGACCAATCTCCAGCAATGCGCCTTCGAGACCCTCAAGAAAGCCTTCACATCCAGACCGGTACTCTCCATCCCCAATGTCTCCCACCCCTTTTCCATCATGACCGACGCCTCCCTCCTTGCTGCAGGAGCTATCCTCCTTCAACCCGACACCAATGGCAATCTCCATCCCTGCGCCTATTATTCCTGCACCTTCGCACCCGCAGAACGAAATTATGACATTTACGACAGGGAACTCCTCGCCGTCATCCTAGCTCTCACTGAATGGCGCCAGTACGTCCAAGGGACTTCCCACCCGGCCACTGTCATTACCGATCATAAGAACCTTTCCTACGTCAAAGATCCTCATAAACTGTCCTGCGCCAAGCATGCTGGTCTTTATTCCTCCAAGATTTTGATATCGTCTGGAAAGTACTACCTGGCAGCAAGCTCGCCCCCGCCAATGCCTTATCTTGTCGAGATAATGTAGACACCTCCGCTGACAATCTTAATGCTTCTATCGTCCCGGAACCTGCCATCATCAACGCCCTCGACATTTCCCTCGCTCGTCACATTCAAAACTCTTCCTTCACCGACCCTCTTGTCCTCTGTGCCCTCCAAGCCCTTGACGAAGGCTCCCCCCTCTTTCCCCACTCGGCTCTTGCCGACTGGTCTTTCAACAATGGACACCTATTTTATAAAGGTCGTCTCTACGTTCCCCCTCCCACCCGGACCGCCCTACTTCAGTTTATCCACTCCTCCCCAACCACTGGCCACCTCAGCCGATTCTGCACCAAAGCCATCCTTGAACACAACTTCTGGTGGCCCGGCCTTGCCACATTTGTCAATAGCTTTATTTCAGGCTGTGCCACGTGCCAGCAGAATAAGGTTATCACCCACCCCACCTCTCCCCCGTTATCCCCCATACGCTCCACCACTACACTCCCATTCAAGCAGCTCTCCTGTCGACCTTATCACCAATTTACCCCTCTCCGCCGGTTTTGATTCCTTAATGGTCGTGGTCGACCACGGCCTTACGAAGGGGGTAATCCTATGCCCTTGCTCAAAGACCATCAACACTAAGGGAATTGCCCAACTCTTTTTCGACCACATATTCAAATGCTTTGGTCTCCACGATACCCTCATCTCTGATCGTGGCCCACAGTTCGCCTCTGCCTTCGTGAAAGAGCTCACCCGCATCCTACAATACAATGTTTGCCTGTCTACCGCTTATCACCCCCAATCTGATGGACAAACAGAGCGAGCCAATCAAGAGATAGAAACCTATCTCCACATCTTCTGTGCTAATAACCCCCACAAATGGGCTCAACATCTGACAGCCGCTGAATTTCAACATAATTCCGTCCCCCATAGTTCCACCAAAGTCTCCCCGTTCTCCCTCCTCTTGGGATATGAACCATGTGCCTACCCCTCACTAGGCAAGACGTTTATTCCCGCTCTGGAAAGTCGCTTATCTTCCCTTGACACCATGAGAAAGGAGGCCCTAGCTGCACATGAAACTGCCCATCGGATCATGATGGAATGATCCTTCAAGTGATTCTCCCCTTGGAAGGTCAGAGATAAAGTCTGGCTTGAAGCCACTAATCTCCGCATCCCTTACCCGTCCAGGAAATTAGCCCCCAAATGCCATGGTCCTTTCGAAGTCAGCCAGGTACTATCCCCCCTTACCTACTGACTCTGTCTTCCTCCCACATGGAAGATTCATGATGTATTCCACGTCTCCCTCTTATCTCCTTATCGCCAAACCGACGCACATGGTCCCTCTTTCTCTTGCCCTCCACCTGATGTCATTGAAGCCGAAGAAGAGTATGAGGTCGACTTTATCATCTCCCACAAGGGTCCCCCTGGATGCCGCCAGTACCTGACCGCATGGAAAGGCTATCCCTCCTTGGAAAATACCTGGGAACCAGAAGGAAATCTCCGCCACACTCCCCTGGTTCTCTCAGACTATAAGAAAAGTTGTGGCCTCACCTAAACATCTTATCTTCTTCTCTCCATCCTAGGACGAGGTGTCTCTATGTGAAGTACCCCCCTAGCAAATGACCTTCAGTGTTATCTTTGACCACAATGTCATTTTTATCTTCTTCTACCTCTTCTTCGTCGCTTTCTTCCTCGCCTTCGTCTTCCCCCTTGTATTTGCACAGGGTCTCGCCTACCTTGCTACCCATCTCCACTGCCCATACACTTTACGCCGCCATCATTGCAAGCCCGGTCCTTCTTCGTGCCGTCGAGGACCTCCCCCTCTATGACGAAGACCTCATCTGCCAAGAACTCATTCGCCTCTTTCATGATGCCACTTCCATCCAACGATACCAAGTGCTATCCTCCTCAGCCAACTTCGAGGATGACTTCGGAGTCCCTTTTCATCTTCATCTCTCCGGTTTGTCCAATCGCATTCTTACCATCCTTCATATTCACGGCTTTCATTCATTCGTTGAACAACTACCTTCCACCCTCCTGTACCCAACTTTCCGACGCATCTTCCTTTCCATGACTATGGAACAACGTGACCGCTACCTTTCTCAATCTGAACTCCTGCCTGGAAACTCCTACCCACCACTGTTGCCAGTCCTTGCCCCTCCGTCACCTTCCGCCACCCTGCTCTCCAGAATCTCTTCCCCTGCCCCTTCAGATACCGCCTCCTCCCTTACCGCCATCAACCCCGAATGCGGGTTAGACGAAGATGCTGTTAATCGCAACAGATCCTTCATTGTCCGAATCGGAAACAATAGACCTATCCTTTCTGCCCCAGAGCGTGTTCTATCCTTTCCTGTCACTCATCCCCCCGCCTCCGCCCTCACTGAGTGCTTTTGGTGCCATGGTCGCAGTCATTACAGAGAGAACTGCCCCCACTATGTCTGCCTGCACTGTCACCTTTCTGCTCCAGGACATTCCCAATCAGCTTGTCTTACTGTCCAATGCGACACTTGTTCCCGATGGGGACATTCCGCCCGCTCTTGTCCCACCAGAATTTGCTCTCATTGTGATACAGGAGGCCATGTCACTGACGACTGTCCTTTGGAGATTCTTTCCCCTGAGCAGGCAACCCATATCTTCGGAGTTCCTTCCAATGCAGAATAGAGACTCCCCCAGGGGTATTCTGGTCAAACCAGGGGTTTGATTGTATGAAGGGGGTAATGTTACAATTTTACTCCTTTACACGCGTTTATTCCTCTTTTCCTTCCTTCGTCGTGTCGTTACAGGCCTGGGTATGTTTTGTTTCCGTTGGACTCACTGTCTCCATCTCTTCGATGGGACAACCGTCTCTTTGATTCTCTTATAAAAGCCTCACACCGCTTCCTCTTAATCCCACCGGGAGAGGTATCTCTTTTCTTCCTTATCCTTGGACAGCGTATCTCCTCTAGCTAGTTCTCTTATGCTAGCTACGTTTTTCCGCTTACTCATCATTGTTCCTTGATATTCCAAAGAGTTCTTTGCTGACGTGTCAGTTCCATCATCTTCTATGATGTTCCCTGCTTACGCGTCCTTTGGTATATATATGTCGCTGCCATGTAACTACATCTCATTCTCGATCTACGCAATACAAGCATACTTTCTCAAATCCCTATGCCGTTCACTTAAGACCTTGACCTAAGACCTTCATAGTATTTCGACGACGCTGAGTCTCTTCGTGAGTACCTCCATCGAAACACGAGACTTCACGCTCGACCTTGTTGGTACGCCCTGCGTAACAGGTGGGAATGGTTGATTGGGATGTTGACCTAAACCTAGAGGTATTGGGATGAATATATCTCGAGAGGGTTCCAGATCCCTTGGTCGAGAATTATTGGGGGTGAGGTCGTCAGGTGCTGTAAATAGATCTTCTTCTTCTACAGGAATAGGGGCATGTCCATCTTCCTTGTCTCTGGAACAGTAAGGAAAAAGTTTCTCATTGAAGATGGCGTTTGTTGAGATGAATACTTGTCTCCTCTCCTTGGACCAAAAGCGATAGCCTTTAGTATTTGGTTCATACCCAATGAATATCATCTCCTCTGATTTAGGAGATAATTTGTCTTGTCATTGTTCCGGTGGAATGAACACATAAGCTCATGATCCAAATATCCTGAAATAGGATACATCCGGTTTGTTTCCATTGAAGAGTTCAATGGGAGTCTTCCAATCGAGACGATGCATGGGTTGTCAATTATATATGTGTAATGCAGTTTCACTAGCATCTTGCCAGAAAGATCGTGGCAGACAAGCATGTTGGCGTATGGCTTCTGCTTTTTCAAGCAAAGTTCTATTGAACCTCTCTGCACGACCGTTTTGTTGGGGTGTGTGAGGAACTGATGTCTGATGAGTGACACCTCTGGAACGAAAGAATGATTGCAGTTCTCCGGCCATAAATTCCCCCCCTTGGTCTGAACGTATAGAGGTGAGTGAGTGACCAGTAAAGGTTTCAGCCCAAGCAACCATAGCCTTAAAATGCTGTGAAGTGACATCTTTGTTACGAATAAACGCAACAAGTGAATAACCCGAAAAATCGTCAATGAAAGTAAGAATATAACAAGCACGAACACGTGATTCAGTAGGCATAGGCCCAACTAGATCTGTGTGGACAAGTCCAAGAGGACGAGTAGCTCGTTTACCGGAAGCAGGATATGGGTGATCGTGCATCTTTCCTAAAGCATAACCTTTACAGGGAGCAGTGTTGATCGGTAATGTGACAGCGGGTAAACCTGTAACGTATTAAGGAGCTTTATGAAGAGCATTCTTGGACAGATGTCCAAAGCGATGATGTCAAAGTTTGTAAGAATCTTCTTTTACCAACGAGTTGAATCGACCATCCTTTGGAGTAATTATAGAGGACTGAAACCAATGGAGGTTGTTGTTGGGTGAGGAGGCGGTTGCCTGTATCACCAAACACTTGTTGTTGTCCCAGATACTGGTTTCTTGGTCACTAATCAGGCATTTGTAGCCTTGACTAGTAAGTGTCGGAACCAACCATAGTCGGTGGCCAGCATGTGGAGCGTACCAGACTTCTTCTAGGATTAGGGGCTTTGATCCTTTTTGTTGTTGATGGATGATTATCTTGCCAGGACCATACATAGGAACTTGTTCTCCATTAGCAACGACTGCATAACGTGTTTGCGAGCCTAGATATGCAAAGTCATCTTTAAAGGGTGAAAGATGATCGGTGCAACCACTGTCGATCATCCAGTGGTGTCTGGCCAATTCTTTTTCAGTTTCTCCTCCTAGCGTGAAAGCGCTGTGATACAAGTAACCATCATAATCATTTTCAGAATCATATCCGCACGACTCGTGTGGGTACAAGCAACGTTCTCCTGGATCTCGTGGTGGTAAAGCCATGGCTACTTCTATAGGTGAAGCAGGTAGGAGTGTCTGGATATGATCTAATCTTTCTAAGTTGTTGAAATGATTAGATGAGCTCGCTAATCCTCCGATAGAAAAGGAAATCTTCTTCGATTTCTTTTTCATCTTTGGTCCCTTGGCAGCTTCCTTCTCTTCAAAAGGGACTTTCTTTGAAGGAAGGGAATCGAAAGGGCTGTCTAGATGGCCCAGCTACCATCATTCTGCCATCTTCTTCAGCGTTTCTATCTCCCCATCCGGCGGCAGCTGTAACAAAAGATATGTCTTCCATCTCATGATCCTATTGATTTTCTTCATGATCGACGAATCTAGAAAGAAAATCTTCTTCTTCCATCCTATCATATTCCTCCAGTTGGACCTGGGTTTCAGAGTCCATTGTAACTTTGTTCGCAAAAGAGACATGCTCATTTGCTCAAGCTGGAGCCTTGCCTTTGCCTTTCGACTGGTGTTGCTGATTGTACCACTCTTTCTTTTGTCCCTTGTTAGGGGACTTCGATTTCGCAGGACCCTTTCCTTTCTTCTGGCCTTGGTTCTGATTAGAACCAGATGGTTGATTTTGGTAGCCAGGAGATTGGTAAGGTGGATTCGACAGTCTCTGATAAGAGAGGGTCTGGTTTCTCCATTGATTTTGATTTGGAGGACCACGTCGAATAACATTAGTCCTGTTTATAAGGGAAAAGGGGTCTTCAGTTTCTGCATGAGAAATCCAAGTGGCTAATGGACGTCTTGTGGCACGGAGTTCCATTTCCGAGAGTATATGCGACGTTACATGTTCCATGTCAAATTGGGTGGCTGTGAGCATCTGCACAATGGTAGAGGCGAGGGTATGATAATCGTTAGGAAGATTAGAAAGAAGGATCATAGCGCGGACATTTTCTTGGAGATTGAAACCTGCTGAAGCCATCTGGGTGAAGATCGTCATTAGACGATTGATATCATCCATAGCATGATTAGGACGGATGTGGCAGGTCCAGGCTCGTTTGAAGAGGTGGAACATCCCGGCAAGCCCTGCAGTTCCATACAAGCTTTTGAGCTTGTCCCAAAGTATCTTGGATATGGAAACAGGAGCGTTTGGATCGGCCCATTCAAAGTTGATGTGGGCGAGAAGTGAATCGTTGATGGTACTGGCCATAATGCCTAGTATTCGTTTGTCTAGAAGCTTCCACTTAGTTTGATGGTCTGCTAGGTCTGCACCAGCAGGGAGACTAGCGTAAGTGAGAGTTCTGTTGACGAATTCCCAAACAGAGTATGCCGAGAGTGTGGACGTGATACGTTTCTGCCAGATATCATAGTTCTTTTGCCCAGTGAGAGTCAGAATACGGCCAATGAGAGTGTTATCAAACTTGATTTCGGAGGTTGGGAGCGTCATAGTGGGTTAGAGGAGATCTGCAAAGTAATCGTCAACTAACGTTTTACAAAGATGATCAAAGAGGAAAGAAGAAGTTGGAATATTTCCTGTAGTTCCTATTGGTAGGATCTTTTTCTTTCATTTACCAATCCCATTCCTTGATTGCCATAAAATTCGATGTTGTTCCTTTCTTGTCTGATATGATTCGTTCTTTGTGTGGTCTCAATCCCTTTCGGGTATCAGTACGAAGTTTTGTATTTCAAATATATCGAAATTTGTCTCTGCAAAATAATGCGGGTTACCAATGTATAAATTGGTAAGAAAACCTTCGTATACACAAATACTAGAGTCAGAGCAAGAAAAATAAGGAACATGTACATGCGAAGTTTGAGCATTTAAATTCAAGAAATTTCTGGAAGGGAAATGGTAGTCTGAATTGTAAGAAAAAGATTCTCTACCATCCAGGGGCCAAGAAGGGTGACATGTAGTGTCATGTAAGAGGTCAATTGATTTAGAGAAGTTGTCAATGTCGTTCTCCTTCTTCTGCAGCTCTGCAGTTCCTTTGTCCGTTAGGAACTCTTCTAACTCCTTCATATATGGCGTCAAGCTCATCTTGAGTCTTGGCCTGCTTGAGGAGTCTCTGAAGTCTGTGATGCACCTTGTAAGCAGGATCACGATTGAAGAGGGAATGGTGATAGGAATCGAAGGCTTCATTCCATTCGGTCTGCCAGACTGGGTCTGATTCCGTAACGAAACCCCATCCATCATCTAAAATATGCGCCGGAGGAATCCAATTTGGTTTGAGAGAATTTTCAAGAATATAAGATGGGCCTTTATCAGGAGGAAAAAAGAAGCGAGGGATAATTTCAAAACCTTGATTATGAATATGAATGTCTGGACCGGAGTGGTGACTCTTGGTCGGGAAAGCCCAACCAGCTCCTTCGTATGCCGAGGCAATAGACTCGTTGATGTACCTGAAAGAATTTACCAAGTATTGCCCCTTGGTTTTGGTCTCGCATGGTCTAATCTGAAGAGGGAAGACCACAGGGTTCTTTCCTGGTATCTCAGCATCTTTGAACTGTAGAAGGCCCTTTGCTTGGAAGAATGGGCCGAGTTCGACGGGTTTGATGACCCCTGCCTCATTTGGGCGGTACATTTTCCACATTCGCATTAGACGTGAGACGGGAATGTTCTTGGGGAGGGTTTGAAACCTTGCGTATCTGAGCTCTACCATGTCCTATGGTGTGAGCCCTTCCTCGTGTATTGGATCTTTGGGCAGCAGTTGGAGATCCATATGGGCCAGGTCCTCCATTGCCACGATGCTGAACGCCTCGTGTTGGTGCGGCAATGGGTTCTCGGGGATTTTGGACATTTTTGGATGATGATGATGATAAAGGTGGAATCGATGCTCAGGATGGAGGTGAAGTGGGAGGTGAGTCGTCCGAAGTTTCTTGATCCAACACCGTTTGTATGGCGTCTGTGACCACGGTAGTAGAAGGTGAGGATGGAGGTATGCGGGTGCGAATGTATCTAAGAAACTGGAATGGGCGAGAGCTAAGATTGTGGCGATATCTGGAAAAGATCCGTCCAGTCTTGCGTCTATGTCTTGTTGACTTCACCTATGGACTGTAACTCCGAGTGATGGGTGCGAGCAGACTTCATCTAGCTCTAAGTCATGAGGACAAAGAGGGCAGCGAATATAGAGTGGAACGCCTGGTAGGATATTGCGATTGGGATATCTCGGCGGTGAAGCTGGTCGCAGAGGATGTGTCTCGTTTACTTCTGGGCTGGATGAGGTACCAACCTGATCTGTGTTATCTCCTAAGAGGAGTGCCACAGTCAGTTGTGCTGGTTGATTACCAATCCAGGATAAAAAGGGGAAGTGAAAGAGATTGCCTGTTCGGCGAATCACTAACTCTCCAGAAGTAATGGCGAACTCTAAGAGTTCGTTAGTCTCCACAGTGGATGTGCCTAAGATGGTGCCAAAGGCGGCGATGACCAAGGTCATGACTAGTGTCATGCCAGTAACCAACCAAGAGCCATAGCGCGTGAAGATAGAGGGCATTGTTGAAAGCGTATGAACCAACGAATAACCTTCCGCTTACGCGGGGCTCATAACCTATTGGGAATACGATCCTGATAGTACAGGAACACGAAGGGATATGGCGTCCAAGTGGAGAGACTCACTTAGACAATGGTTCTTGGTTGGAGAGCAAGGTGAAGTTATGAGAAGGTACCAGTGGAATGTTAGGACCTTTAGAGTGGACTGAAGTGGGATGAAAGAACAACTGAAGTCATTATTGAGATAGGCTATAGGGCCCATCTTATATACTGTCTAGATATGTTTGTACCTATTGACATAAACCTTATTATCATATGATAAGGAGATAAGAAGGTAAGCCATGATTGGCTGATAAGGAATGGTGCAAGAATGACACCATATGGTGTGATAATGACGTCATGATAAGAGATAAGAAATGATGTCATATCTATGACTAAAGATAAAGATGAGTAATATGGATACTGTAAAGATAAGGTCATAGAATGTTCTAGAATCTGGTATCAGGAATAATAATTCTGAATAAGAAATACCAGAATTCCAACAGTTATCGCTCAGGCAGGCTCATGCTCCTTCACGCTCCGACTCCCTGACTCATTGAAATCTGTTCACCCCGTTTTTCATGTGTCACAGTTAGAACCCTCCATACCCAACATCATTCCGAATCAGGCACAAGCTCCTCCACCTCCGGTCAAAGTAGATGGAGAGCCGGAGTTTGAGATCTCCGAGATCCTGGACTCCAAGGTAGATCGGCGACGAAGAAATTGCAAATTGCTTTATCTAGTGTGCTGGTCCGGATATGAAGGAACAGACGATGAGATGTCTTGGCTCTTAGCCACGGAGCTCAGACACGCCTCTGAACTTGTTGAAGTGTTTCACCTCCGATATCCAGACAAGTCTGGTCCTCACTCTGAGCTCTGACGGTGGAAAAACAAAATATATTTCTACTATAAAGAGTCAGACTCCTCCAACTCCGACTTCGACTCCTTTGCATCCTCTGCTTCCACCTCTGCCCGGACTACTAACTCCTTCTCCTTCTCCAACTCCTCCAACTCCTTCTCCCACTCCGTATTCTCCTCCTCCGACTCACTCTCTGACCCCGCTTCCCACACCCAAATCGACTGGAGTTCGACCAGCTGTGCGAGCAGGTTATTCTGGTGGTCCCACTGGCGGAGGAACCAGTACGCGAGGGTCTGCACCTCCTTGATGAGGGGGATTAAGTCCCCCATGACCGCCGCCTGCTCAACCGTCCGCTCTGGACCCCCTCCGCTCGGACCTGGCTCCGACTCCGTCCTCGCCTTCTTATTCTCCTTGCCTTTCGGCAACTCCTCCGCTGCTTGCTTCTTCTTCCGCAGCTTCTTCTCCATTGTCATCCAGGGGACCTTGCACTTCAGCCTCGCTGCTTGGCACCCCACGCACGTGGTGGCCTTGCTCCTGGTCCCGGGTACGCACACCATCCTGAGTTGCACACACCAGGTGCATGCCACTCCTTTTCCCTTCCCTTTGGAGCTCTGCTCCATTCGGGCTTGGTCGGCCTGTTCCGGTTAGCCCATACTAAAGCAATGTGAGTGTTCACTCACCCACTGCTTCGCTGCTTCCTCAGCCGCCTTCTCCTCCACCCTCCGCTTCTCCTCTGCCCTTCTCTTTGCCTCCTCCTCTGCCCTTCTCTTTGCCTCCTCCTCCGCTTTTCTCTTTGCCTTTGCCTCTGCTTTCCTCCGTTCTTCTTCCTCCCTCTGTGCTTTCGTGCGCCTCCTCTGCTCGTTGAACTTGGTGGTGCTGAGGCCATTGTTGTCATTCTCATTCTTGGCGAGGCAGGTGTTGGACCAGTTCTTGATGTTGGTGATGTCGGACATGGTGGTGATAAAGGTATAAGGAGTGACGTCCGGACGCAAAGATTTTTATACTGGGTCAGAGTACTCCGGTTTTTCTAAACTCCGGTTTCCTTCTCCACATTGTTTCCTCACTATGGCCTTTAGGGGTTCAGGCCTAAGAGGGGGATACTGTCATATCTGTAGATTTCTCCAAGTTCAACTCCGGTCCTCTGGACCAACTCCAGTTTGTTGCTGCAACTCTGGACCACTTCGGAGTTGGCTATGTTTCTACATTCGTCTCTCCATTCTTGTTCCTGACTTATACTCCTTCGGTACTAAGTGCTGTCGCTGTTTAGTATTACCTGTGACAGTTCCGTAGTTCGGTACTTTCGTACCTCCGGAACACTGCTCCAAATCCAGACTCCACAGTACTTCTACTTAGTATATAAACTGTACACTCAGGACTATTTACCTTAGTTTGAATATCATCTTAGACTCAACTCCTACCCTCCGGAAGTCTTGACGACTTTCCCTCCAGTCCACTCGTGAGGTTAGCTCATCGCTAAGCCTTACAATCCTCGGACCTCCTCAGAACCTCTGTCCTAAATCCAGGACAGCACCTACAACAAGGGCGCACCACATACGGTGAAGCCAAGTCCCGACACCATCTAACTTTGGAGTTCTTGGAGTTTGATCGGAGTTGCTCCAGTCTTAACACATAGGAGGCATTGTAGGCCTCTGAGATGGTCCCTGCCCAGTTAAATCTTTCCACTTGGAAAGGTGTTATATATCCTTCACTTGATGTGTTGGATGTTCATGCTCTCCATATATATTTCTGGGCCGAACTGGCAGGCAGCATTCACGCTGTGGGCAGATCTTGTGAGGCACAGGTGGTGGCATACCTGCTGGCAGTTGACACTGTGGTGGTGTTATTGGTTCTTCTGCTACCTGTGAGGGTGTGCAGGGAGGTGGTGTAACTTCCCAGGGTTCTGGGTGTTCAGATTGATTATCTGAGTCCAAGTCTGATTCTGGTTCCAGTTTCATTTGGCATGGATGTGCACATTCCAGTTCCAGTTCCAGTTCATCATAATCTGATGCTCCAGAGTCATCAGCATCTGCGTTCAGGTGGTAATCCTTTACTGGCAGATGTGAGACCGGACAGTGTGGCTTAGAGCTGGGACATCTAGGGAATAAATGCTCATCGAAGATGACATGTGTGGCAGTGAAGACTGAGTGATCCAGCTTCATGAATATCATGTTAGCATCATTTGTGGGAGCAACACCTAGATAAATCATTAACTGCAATTTAGCCTGCAGTTTTCTGCCTCACTATTCTTGGGAAAGATGTATATATGCATCACATACAAAAATATGTATGTGTGAGATTGTGGGCTGTTGCCCGGTAAGGAATTCCATTGGCATTTTCCAGTTAAGGTGCCGGGATGGTATTCGGTTGTGTATATATGTGGCTTGGTTAACCACAAATCTCCAATAAGAGGAAGGTAAGCAAGCATGAAGATGCATCGCTTGTACCTTGTCCATTAGAGTATGGATGTGCTGCTTGGCTCAACCATTCTGCTGAGACATATGAGGCATGCTTTGGTATATATGAATCCCTTCATTGCGCAGCATCTAATCAAATGCATGGGATTTGTATTCTCCCCCAGCGTCCAATATCCACCCTTTAATTTGGGTGTCCCATTGATTCTGGACATATATTATGAATTGTCTGGTCACAGCAAGTGCTTGATTCTTGTTGTGCATCACTTCAGTCTAAGACATGGATGTATAATCATTGTAGAAGATGATTGTATACTGATTTTTGTAGTAGAAATCTACCTCAAACGACTTAAGATCCAACTGAATCAGTTCAAATGCTTTAGCAGTGCATCACTGTATCAGCTGGTAAGACCAGTTTGGCTGTTTTCCAAGCTGACAGCCTGAATAGACTTTGTCATCTGCAGGTAAGTCTACCATAGGGAAATCCTTGATGTGCCGCTTTGCAGCATGGATGACATCTTTGGAGGTGTGATCCATCTGTCAATGCATAAGATTGTAATTGGCCATGTGTATGGCTATGCTGGCCTTTGGTTGGACTGACTTGGCACAGACTAGGTGCATTGTGCTGCCAGAATGCGAGTGAAATTGTATAATCATATTCCTGGTTGAGGTACTAATGATATTAACATAGTGCCTTTGGGATTTGGCATATAGGTTGGGGTTGGTTAAAAGGGTGCCCATAGAGATCAATTTGACCTTGGAGTGCCAGTGTGGCATGTAAATTGTGGGCAATAGGCACACCAACAATCCCTTGAAGTTGACTATGACTGTGCCTACATCAAGGATTGGTGCGGGTCCATTCATGGTCTGGGCATATTTAATGGTGTTGTATTCCATATACTTTGAGAAATCCTTCATCTTGTATGTGAAATGAGATGAAGCTCCTGAATCTAGTAGCCAGGTGTCAGTTGGAATCTCATTGCCAGTGTTGTTATCACACAAGACAAAATCAAGACTGGATACCTCTATTTCAATGCTATCTACAACAGATGACAAGATGTAGTCTACCAATTGCTGGGAATGGGACAATGGTGAGTTATCTGTATGATGCATGAGGTTACTAACCTCAATTCAAGCTCTTTGGCCATATTAAAGTTGACGTACTTGTCATAGAAGTCGTTGAGGTAATCATCAGTCCCCTCCTCTATCAACACTGAATCCTCTTCCTTTTCAGGAAGCTCCTCTATGGAAGTGACCAGGGTTGAGGTATTGATGTAATCCATTAAATGGAGTTGCTTGTTGGGAGACGGTCTGGGCAGGCGGATGTCGAATTCATGGCCCCGATTTGTGATTGGGTCCAGTGTACACACCATTTTGGGCATGGGAGTGATGCCCAAGTTATGGGCAAAGGAGATGGTGTGCTTTATTTGGGGAAATGTGGGTTCTCCGTAGTAAGCAGCGCTAGGGGTGTGTGCAAGGGCACAAGGGTTGATGGGCGGAGATGAAAATGATGTAGAGGCGGGGGATATAACCACCGCTGGGGAGAAGGAGAAAAAGGAAAAAGAGGCAGACGCGGTTGTTGCAGCATGTGCAGATTTCTGTGCATCTGCTTTGGCTTGTTCCTCAGTGGAACACTTGCCCCTCTTCTTTTTCTTATCCTCATCTTGGGGGATCTTGTTGGTTGCCCTTCTGGGCCTCCTTGCCTTTGCCCTTGTCATTCAAAGATGACAGCTGCTGCTGTTGGGTAAAATTGTGGTCTCTCCCCTTATGCATCATGGTACTAATCTTATTGGCCAGCGCGTTTTTCGCTGGCCGGCACTGAGTGTGTTGCTGCCACACCAACGTGATAACTCCTTCTAATTCCACCATAGTAGTGGGCAGAGGGGCCAGCTTCTTAACTTTCCTTGTGATTGATGTAGAAATAGGCACATCGCCCTCTGCTACTCCCAGCGTGGAGGAGGTGGTGATCTTGTCGCTCTCCACATCCTTGGTGGACTCAATCAACCGCTGATTTAATAGCTGTGTCATGATGTCCATATAGGGAGGAAATTTGGCCATGGTGATCATGACCTGGATGTGATCGTCAATGGGATAGTTATACTCCTTGAGGAGCATGAAGTGGTTGTTGATGGCTGCAAAGGCAAGAGTGGGGTGGTTGTTGGCAGGGATGGTACAGTCCATTAATTTTTTAAACTCACCATAGACGAGGGTGAGCAACAGAGTTGTGAATTGTTTCTTGAGGCTGTCCCAAATGTCGGCAGCATCCTTGACAGCTTGCCATTTCTGGCAGAGAGTGGGAGAGAGCTTCAGGACGAGGGTCCCGATTGCCTTCTCATTATGCACATCATAGGTATCGCTGTTGGTGTTCTCCTTGCAGGAGACAACACGAGAAATGCCTTGAGATATAAGGTAAGGGCACATCTGTGCAGCCCAGACCCATAAGGGTGGGGAGCATGTTGAAGACGGAGTTAGAGGAAGAAGACATTGTTAAGTTTGATGGGTACAAGTGGGAGTGCTAGAGGATAGCACATCAGTATTGTATTGAATAAATTGGGTACTCAATGTTTGGAATTTAGTGCAGCTAGAGCCTCAGTGTACCATCATAGCGACCCCATAAGGGTTTCTATGTCTCTGCAAGTCTCTGTTCACATAAGCGCAACAGAGGTATAATGCACATATAGCACAGCTACCTTGCAGTACTTTCTCCTCTTCCAAAGAGTGTGTAAAACACGTCTAAGGAATGTCCAGGAGCATGTATAGCACATCCTAGAACTGCAAGTTCAGAGAGCATTCCAGGATGACTGGCAGGGCTCATAACCTGTTGAACTAGGTGAGGAGTAGGAACCCTAACGGGCATCCTGATCCAAGAGACCCTTTAGGGTACTTAGTTCCTAGTGATGTCATACATATGCAGAGTGACTGGAGTCACCACTCACCTTACTGAATGTAGTGGTCAGAGAACAAGATGTATTAGAACTCAGATGACTGAGTTCGAAGTATATATAGTGTTCATCTACATGTGAACTACATACTAAATATGCTACTTGGAAACAAGTACCAAATGTGGTAGTTCTACATTCATGTATAGCAAGTACTAACCTACTAGCACTTATAGTACATATGTTCAACAGGCAACACGCAATTGGGACGAGTTTTTGCAACAAGAGGGGCAAGAATTTCCAACAGATGACCTCAATAAAGAACTGGAAGCAGAGCAAGCAGTGGAGGATGATGATGATGATGACAGCTATAAGAATGGGAATGAAGCTGAAGAGGGGGATATAGGAGACAAAGAACTTGACAACACAGGTGACAATATTGACTGTTTGGTTGCGGATGACAGAGAGGAGCTGGATGTGGATATATGGGCTCAGGATGGCTATGATGCCTTGTAGTGATCATGCTCAGAATATATCCATCAGTGTCCACATTTATTGTACTATACTGTATCTGATATTGAAGTATCCAATATTGTCATAATGTCATACAGTACATAGGAGTTATGATATCGCAATAGCTGCGTCTGTTCTCCTGTGCTAGCAACTCAACACTGTGGCAATATTCTGACATAAGCTAAATCACATACCATTATATTGATGACATTGCATTCATGTTGTAAAAAGTTCCCTCAGGTTTGTCAGCAAATCTCAGAACTTTGCAACTCAGGAACTGCTGATGCCAGTCAGCAGTAACCTTGCTTGAGCTTTTGCAATATTAGATATGACTGAATGACTCAGAGCAATAATGAATGCAGCATGATGATGATTTTATTAAACTGGGTAAGTAAAATACCATCATAAAAAGTGACAAGTATCATAGAGTGTGTTTGAAATGTGTAATAAATGGAGGTAAGACTTGGGTATGGGTATGAGAATGTTTTGGAGCACAAAGATAATGATGAATGAAAAGGAAATTACCAATGAAAGAAAAAGTAACAAGGATCAGCAATGATAGGCTCTCTTGGTTAGGGTCATGTTGGAATCAACAAAGAGATTAACTGCACAGTGCTTCCTCACTATGCCAGCAACAGTTGAGTTGGGTGCTGGCAGCACCCCACATCATGGAGTTCGACAACTCTGGAACAATGCCACAACCCAAAAACATGCACAGGATTCAGGAATGTTCATCTTCCAGTGTGGTGCAGAAGACAGGATCATATGTATTGGAAATACAATCCCGATAATGCAGGAATACAAAGGGATATGATATCCTAGTGGAGAGACTCACTGGGATGATGGTTCAAAGGTTGGTAACAAGTGTTGAGATCAAGGATCTAGTGATGTGCTTAGAGCCTTGTAAGTGGTGACTGAAGTGGGAGGGAAGGACAACTTGAGTCGTTATTTAGATAGACTATAAGGCCCATCTTATATAGTGTCTAGGTAGTGTTTGTACCTATTGACATGAACCTTATTATCATATAATAAGGATGAGTAATATGGATAGTATAAAGATAAGGTCGGAGACCATTCTAGAATCTGGTATTAGGAATAATAATTCTGAATAAGAAATATTAGAATTCCAATACTCCTCCTCGCTGTTCATCTTATAATGGTTTGTAGGATATAAGTCGGAGTGACTTTCTTCCATCTTCAAACTTCTGCTTGCCCAAGTTCTTTATAAAGATATCAGTAAATTGCTGATCTGTCGGAACATAGTAAAGTTTGATTTTTCCAAACTCTACTGATTCTCAGGTGTAGTGTTCCGGATGTGTTTGGTTTGTCCTTCTTGAGCAGGATTAGAAGCTAGGAAGATTGTGCCTTGATTATTGATGCAGAGAGATAGAGGACCAAGTTTGAATTGGAATTCTTCATATAAATTCCTAATCCAACGGAGTTGTTTGGCTATTTCGGTCATACCACAGTATTTTGCTTCTGTGGAAGAAAGTGTAACTCTTTGTTGTCACCTAGAGAGCCAGGAAACTATGCCATTTCCTAAGAAGATAGCATATCCAGTGGTAGAATGTGATGTTTCAATGTCTCCAGCCCAGTTTGTGTCAGAGTAGGCACATAAGCCATTTTGGTCTCCATGTCCAGTATAGCGTATGCAGAGATCTTTTGAAGATGAGAGATAGAAAATGATATAAATCACCTTCTTGTTACGATTTCTTTTTCTTTTCATTTTCACCAAAGGTTCTATCTCACGTTCTCACTTGTTCTAGAACCTTCTCCCCGTTCTTAGGAACGCCCTACGCCTAAACGTGGTTTCCTTTCTTACATGCCATGCATGGTAACCATTATCCCATTTCCACTTATCTTTTACAGATGTCTGTTCCTTTCATGTGCCACATTGTGCAGCCTCACCCCTTCTATCGTATGAGCCAAGTCCTACCATTTATATCTGTCTTAGCTTACATGCTATGAACACTCCTTGGTCTGTGCACCGCATCTCCACCTATTTAAGTAGATGATACTTCGCATGTAACTCCCAACTTTGACCTGCTCAATCTACCTTGAAGTAGCATTCCCAGGATCTCTTTAAGTCCTTGCCTTACTTTTGAGTAGGTACTCCTTGTCTTACTGTGTTTATCTCACAACAACCTTGCGACTCCTTGTTTGTCCGCCCACGAAGGTCCCAGACACCTTTGTCCATTGAAGGAAACCCCTCGACGCTTAGTCCATTGCTTATCAAAGGATACCCCTTGGTGCTCTTGTCCTCATTGGTCAAAGGAAACCCCTTGACATCCTTGTCCTTGCCCTTGTCACTTTGAGCCTACGTTAGTCCCTACCTGGGTCTAGTGCAACAAAAGGTCAAAGTTCTCTTGAATGGAGCTACCACCATTGTAGTCTCCCACCATTGCTTACAGAACCTCTCACCCCTCTTGTTGGTTCGTTCCATGAGAACCCACCCCTGTCGAATCCTTCCCTGAACCGTCCTGATCGGACACTGAAGAAGAACCCCTTGATCCTGATACCTCACTTCTTTCTACCCAGGAAGAAGATCTCACCCGAGAACTCTCTCACCAGTTCTCCACTGGGTTATCACTCCCACAAGAACCTACACCATCTTCTCCCACTTCAATTGCCGCCGCCCCACTCTTCCCCCTACCACCGTTACCTCCCCCCACTCCACTCTTATCCCGCTTCCCACTGTTACGCTAGACCCGGGTAGGGGCTGGCGTAGGCTCAAGAAAAAAGAGCGATGACAAAGGAGTCGAAGGGATGCTTCAACGAACGCAGAGAGTCGAGGGATATCCTTCGATGACGAAGGTGGAACTCTGAGGTGGTATCCTTCAGAGGGACAAAGGGGTGTCTGGGACTTCCACAGACCAAGGGAGCTACTAGGGCTAGTAGCGAACGAGGTATGACAAGGAGCGCCTACTCAGAAGTAAGGCGAAGACTTTAGAGAAATCCGGGAACCGCTTCAAGGTAGTATTGAGCAGGTTGAAGTTAGAGAAATACATGGGAAGTATTGTCTACTTAAATAGTGGGGACGCGGCGCACGGACCAAGCAGTGTTTGTAGCGCGAATGCTAGGACGGATATAAATGGAGATGCTAGAGTCGTACGATAGGAAGATGAGGCTGCGCATGAACAGGAATAGACGTCCGTAGGAAGTAAGAGGAAATGGAACTGCGGTAACCATGCACAGCGTGTAAAAGGAAAGCTGTGTTTAGGCGGAGGGCGTTCTACAGGAACGGGGAGAAGGTTCTGGAACGTGAGAGAAAGGACTTCGACGAAAAAGGAGAAAGAAAAGAAAACGTAACACCCACCACCGCCGAACCCCATGTCATCCTCCAAACCCACCGAATTCCGCATCGGAGTACTGGAAGCCTTTGATGGTTCTTATGAGAAAGCCATGCCCTGGCTTAACTCCATCCACTTCTACCTCCTCATCAACCAAGCTGTCTACAATGACGATGCAAAACAGATCGCTTTTGCCCTCTCATATATGACCAAAGACTCTGCCCAGACTTGGGCTGCCACCTACCGACAAGCAGCCATTTCTGGCATGACTATCTCCCTAGGATCTTTTGCCAACTTTGTCTCGAAGTTTGAGAAGTCTTTTGAACATCACGACGTCACCGGCAATGCCATTTCTTGGCTCTCAACCAAGTGAATGATCAAAAGTCCCAAGAACAACTCATACTCCCCGTCCCTCATTGAATATATCTCCTCTTTCAAGAACAACATAGCCCTAGCTGGCATCTCTAATGAGAACATCCTCATTGGATATTTCTCTGCTGGCATTCCCCCTGTGCTGATGCGTCGTATTATGTCTATGGACACCATATCCACCAAGGTCGAAGAATGGTACAACAAGGCCGTTTCCTTCCAGACCCAATGGGAACATGCCAAAGAGATTGCCAAGAAGAATTCTAGGACCTCTTATCAGACCTACCACTCCTTCTCCACCCCCACCAAAACACACGACCCCAATGCTATGGACGTTGACGTCATCAAAGTGTCCAAACTCACCCCTGATGAGTGGAAATGCTGCATCAAAAAGAAACTCTGCTTCCGCTGTTGCAAACCCAGTCACACCAGTATGACTTGCCCCACCTTCACCCAGAGACCCTGCCCTACCATCAAGAAGATGGAGAGCAAAGAACTTCCCAAGCTGGAAGATTTAGACAACAACGATGAAACAGTGTGACCCGTCACCTTGGATTTTTGAATGGGAGGACTTCTTTGACACAAGTACCTCCTTCCCCCTCTAGTTCCAATGTATCAGTAAAAGCTATGCAATCTATGCAAATTCCTTTGAAACTGATTGTTCCCACACACACCTTGAAAGCTGTTGAAAGCTGGGCACTCGTTGATAGCAGTGCCAGCATCAACTGCATCAATTGGGGCTTTGTTCAAAAACATCGCCTACCCACCTCTTGCCTTGAGAAACCCCTCCGAGTTCATAACACTGACAGCTCGGCGAACTCTAAGGGTATCATCCAATTCACCTCCACCTTATTCATTGAGGTGGAAGGTATCAACCAACAAGTAACCTTTCATGTCATTAACCTTGGAAGTGAAAACGTCATCCTTGGACTCCCTTGGCTTAAGGAAGTCAACCCCTCCATCAACTGGGTCAAGAAGACCCTCTCCCTTGACCAAGCCATCGACCAGTTCCTAAAACTCTTCATCGTCTCTTCCACTGAAACCAAACGGTATGAATCCCATTTCACTAGA
The DNA here is from genome assembly GCA_038089495.1 of Xerocomellus dryophilus. Classification (NCBI taxonomy): domain Eukaryota; kingdom Fungi; phylum Basidiomycota; class Agaricomycetes; order Boletales; family Boletaceae; genus Xerocomellus; species Xerocomellus dryophilus. The sequence goes on from JBBPKY010000078.1 coordinate 25,844, forward strand.
CCCTCTACACCTCCACCCCGCCATGTCAACGTCCACCTTGTCACCGAGAACCACCTTCGTTCTTATAATGGATGGAGGACAGAGAACCAGTTCATCAGAGACATCATTCAAAAACGCACCCCAGACCGCATAGTCCAATGCGGGTCTCATTTTACAGTATTCCCCTCGGCTCCTCCCCTTGTTGCCAAACTCACCACTGCCACTGAACTCGCTGCTGCTGTAGAAAAGGCAAAATCCAAGAAAACTCTTCCTCCCGAATACTCCAAATTTGCCTCTGTGTTTTCTAAAGAAGCTAATGACCATGTTCCCCTGTCTCGCCCCTATGATCATGAGATCAACCTTGACGACTCCTTTGTCCTGAAAATTGGGAAGCTATACCCCCTCTCTCCTGAAGAATGCCTAGCCACCAAAGCATTCATCAACGAAAACCTCGTCTCCAGAAAGATCCGCCCGTCAAACTCACCCCAAGCCTCCCCTTTCTTCTTCATTAAGAAAAAGGACAGCGGATTGCATCCCTGCCAAGACTACCGCTATGTCAACGAACACACTGTTCGTGATGCCTACCCTCTTCCCTTAATCTCCGACCTCATTGATAAGTTACATGATGCCAAGGTCTTCACCAAATTCGATGTCCGCTGGGGATACAACAATCTCCGTATCAAGGACAGACACCAATGGAAGGCTGCCTTCGTTACCCACAAGGGGCTCTTTGAACCCATGGTTATGTTCTTTGGCCTGACCAACTCCCCTGCCACGTTCCAGCAATTCATGAATGATTCGTTCAGAGACATGATTGCTGAAGGATGGCTCGTCATTTATATGGACAACCTCCTCATCTTCTCCCCCGACAAAACCCTTTATGAAGAGCACACCAAATGTGTCCTCAAACGCATGGAGGAGTTAGATCTTCACCTTAAGCTCGGAAAATGCACTTTCGCTGCTTCTGAAGTCAAATATCTCAGGATAATTGTTAAACCTGGTCAACTAGCTATGGATCCTGTCAAACTTGATGGGATCACCTCCTGGCCAACACCCACGAAAGTCAAGGACATTTGATCCTTCCTTGGCTTTGCCAATTTCTACTGTCGATTCATTCCCAATTACTCCAACGTTGCCCACCCCCTCATCGACCTCACAAAGAAGAACCTTCCTTGGGAATGGACCCCCTCTTGCCAAGCTGCCTTCAACACCCTCAAGGGACTTTTCCTTGCCAAACCTGTTCTCCACCTCCCTGACCTCATGTTACACTAGGCCCAGGTAGGGACTAACGTAGGCTCAAAGTGACTAGAACGAGGACAAGGATGTTGAGGGTTATCCCTCAACAGACAAGGATGAATACACCAAGGGGTATCCTTCAGCAGGTAAGGAGCAAAGATGTTGAGGGGGTTTCTTCGATGGACAAGGGACTAGGGTGTCTGGGACTTCCTCAGACAAACAAGGGAGTCGCAGAGTCACTGTGATGAACGCGGGATAGCAAGGAGTGCCTACTCAAAAGTAAGGCAAAGACTTAGTGATTCCGAGGGACTGCTACAAGGTAGATTGAGCAGGTCAAAGTTAAAGAATACATGTGGTGAGTCGTCTACTTAAATAAGTGGAGACGCAGCACACGGACCAAGCAGTGTTCATGGCAGAAATACTAAGATGGATATAAATGGAAATGCTGGTCTCATATGATAGAAGGGACGAGGCTGCGCAATGCTGCACATGAATAGAAATAGATGTCCATGGAAGGTAAGTAGAAACAGGACAATGGTAACCATGTGCAGCATGTAAAGAAGAAGCTGCATTTAGGTGGAGGGCGTTCCACAGGAATGGGAAGAAGGTTCTGGAACAAGAAAGACAGAATTTCAACAAATGAAGGAAAGAAAAAGAAATCATAACATTACCCCCTTACTAGCCTTTGAGTCACCGACGAAAAGAAACTGCTTGTTTAATATCTGTGGACAGAGCCGCAGGGGAAATCGCACATGTTACTCTGGGCTTCACTAGGGAACTGGTCCCATCCTAGATTGTTATCGTCCTCATATACGTCGGAGACGGGTGATTGTTCTCTGATGGAGGGGTGGTGGGTTGGACGAGGGTAGGGAGAATGGAAGTGACGAGGAGGGGGAATAGGGACAGGAGAGCATCTAGTGGTTCCAGAGGAGCGATGAGAAGACGATGCAAGAGGTTGGGAGCGTCTGGAGGATCCGGAGGAGCGACGAGATGAGGAAGGGGACAATGTAGAGGGCAATGGCGGTGGGGGAAGACGACAGAGGGGACAGCACTACTGAGTATGACCAGGTTGCCATCTGAGGCAGGTTGGGCACTGATAAATGGGGCAGGCTGTGTGGACATGGCCAAGGCGGTGGCATGAGAAGCATGCTTGGTTATAGCAAGGGTGAGTGTGAGGGAGAGGCACCATTTCATGGCCTCCTGTCCACCAGGATTCAATGCGCTGGTAAATGGCTTCCTCTTTGGTATTAAGAGGGGAGGAAGAGGCAGAGATGGATGACAATGACGTCTTGGTAGAGGGAGTGGAGACAAAGGAGGTATGGGTGGATGGAGCAGTGAAAAAGGAGAGAGTAGAGTCGGGGGAGTGGCATTGGGCTAGTTCTCGCATATAACGGTCGATGTCATCAAGGAATTCCAGCATCCCTAGCTGGTACATCATCATGAGGAGTGATCCCTCAATATCGTGGTAGATGTCTCTGATGAGACGAGAGTGCATCATTTGTAGGGGGGAGTCGGTGAGATTGGTGGCAAGAAGTTGAAGGTGGGAGTTTTTCAAGAAGACATAGCATAAGTTGAAGAGGGGGGAACCCATGTCAAGGAAAGAGTCAATGGCAATGGAAAAAGACGTATCACGAAGGTAGATAGAGAGCTGAAGGATGTCTGGGGAATCAGGGAAGTCATCGCGAAGGCGGTTGGCATAGAGTGGGATGGTTACAGAATGAATAGCGTCAGGACAAGTAGCAAGAGAGACTGGAGGAAAACTATCAGATTCAGAAGTGGGAGAGGGACCCCAGCCAGCTTGGGGTTCAGCAGATGAAGGGCGAGAAGTGTTGTCAACCAAAGAAGTAGTAAAAGTGGAAACAGTCAACATGGAGGATATATTGGTCAACATGGTAGTTTCAGCAAGAAGAGGATGATGGAGGGAATGCGGAAGGGTGAAGTTTCTTATATGAGGCAAGAGCGGACTTTGCATGTTTCAAGTTCCATTCTGGGACCCAGGAATCTTCCTCGGCGGAGTATTCTTTCCATCGGATCAGGAAGAAGTGGGATTTTGGGGATCCCCAGTGGCAAATGATCTTCTCGACTTCATATTGTTCTTCACCATTGATAAGATCAGGGGGTGGCACAGGGAATTTCTTTCCATGGACGGAGTTCTCTTTGTACGGAGAAAGAAGAGAGGCGTGGAAGACCAGATGGATCTTCCAGGTCTTCAGGAGGTGGAGTTGATACACAATAGGGGATAAGACTTTGGTGATAACAAAGGGTCCTTTGTGTTTTGGGGCGAATTTTGGGTTGGACACAAGGCATTTCAGGTTTCTAGCTTCCAGCCAAACTTTGTCGCCCTTAGAGAAGGGTTTAAAACCACAGCATGAGCGGGAGGACATGACCTGATGGGCTAATTCATGGGTGGCGAGAGCCTCATTGCGGGCAGCAGAGAGGGACTTTAGGTGGGATTCCACTGTGGGAAAGGAAATATCGGCGATCACCGAAGGAAGGGCATGGGGTTCATATCCCATCATGAGATAGAATGGAGATTGGTTGGTGACGGAGTGGGTGCAGTGATTGTGGGCAAATTTGGCATGGGAAATAGAATCAGACCAGGAGGTGGGGTTTGCGCCACAGAAGATGTGGAGATAGGTCTCCACTTCTTGGTTAACATGTTCCGTTTCACCATCGGACTGGGAGTGATACACAGTGGAAAAGGAGAGGTCGTACTCCAGGAGTTTTCCAAGCTCCCGAGCAAAGGCAGAGGTGAATTGAGGGCCGTGATTGGAGATGACTTTATCAAAAAGTCTGAAGCGAAGGTAGACTTTGTGGAAGAAAAGAGCAGCTACTCCCTCAACGGGGATGGTTTTCTTGATGGGGCAGAGAATTACCCCCTTTGTAAGCCCATGGTCTACCATGACTAATAGGGAATCAAAGTCAGTAGACATGGGAAGGTTGGTGATAAGGTCGCAGGAAATTTGTTGGAAGGGGCGAGTGGCAGCAGATTTAATAGGGGTGATTGGGGGAACAGTGGGATGCATGTTGGCTTTGTTTTGCTGGCAAACAGCACAGCCTTCGATATATTGTCGGACATATGTGGCAAGACCAGGCCACCAGAATTCAGCAGCGACAAGTTGGCGGGTCTTAAGGAAACTGGGATGACCGGCAGTTTCATGGTCATGGCAGTGTTGAAGGATAGAGTGGTGGAGGGAGTCATCGGGGGGAACGTAGACACGGCCTTTGTAAGTGAGGATACCACCTTCCATTTTCCAGTCAGCAAGGCGGGAGTGAAGGGTAGCGGGAATATTTTCTTGTAATGACTGGAGGGTCTGGGTGACAAGGGAGTCATCAGCAGAGGCGGACTTGATGCAGTGAGAAAGATCTGTGTCGATGAGGTGTACAAAGAGCAAAGGGGGAAGAAGAGTAATGCCTTCATTATCAGAGTCTTCCTTGGGGAGAAGGTCAGGGCAGCAGGAGAGGGCATCAGGTCCGGAAAGGAGTTTGCCAGGAACATGGACGATCTCAAGATCGAAGTCGGTGATGTCAAGGAGCCAGCGGGCTTGGCGACAATTGAGGTTCTGGGGTTGGCGGAAGTAGGTGAGGTTTTTATGGTCGGTGAAGACCTGAATAGGGAATGGGGATCCATGGTGGTAGTGGCACCAGGATTTGAGAGTGTGGATGACGGCGAGGAGTTCGCAGTTATAGATGTCATAGTTGCATTCGGCAGGGGAGAATGACTGAGAAAGGTAGGAACATGGATGCCAGTCACCATTGGAGTCAGTTTGAAGGAGGATGGCGCCAGAGGCATATTTGGAGGCATTAGTGGTGATGGCAAAGGGAGCAGCAAGGTTTGGGAGGTGAAGGACAGGTTTCGTGAGGAAGAGACGTTTAAGGGTATCAAACGCTGTTTGGCAGGAGGGAGTCCAGTCCCATGTTAGGTTTTTCTTGGTGAGATCGATAAAGGGACAAGCGATGTTAGAATAATCAGGGATGAACTGACGATAAAAGTTGGCAAAGCCGAGGAAAGATCTAACGTCTTTGACTTTGGCAGGGGTAGGTCAGGAGGCAATGCCATCGAGTTTGACAAGGTCCATGGCGAGCTGTCTGGGTTTGACAATCATTCCAAGGTATTTGACCTCAGAGGCAGTGAAGGTACATTTCTCAAGTTTAAGGTGGAGGTCGAGTTCCTCCATATGTTTGAGAACACGTTTGGTACACTCTTCATGTAGAGATTCGTTGGGGGAGAAGATAAGGAGGTCATCCATATAGATAACAAGCCATCCTTCAGCAATCATGTCTCGGAAGGAATCGTTCATGAATCACTGGAAAGTGGCGGGGGAATTGGTTAAGCTGAAGAACATAACGGTGGGTTTGAAGAGTCCCTTATGGGTGACAAAGGTGGCTTTCCATTGGTGTCCGTCTTTGATATGGACATTGTTGTATCCCCATCAAATGTCAAACTTGGTAAAAACTTTCGCATCTCGGAGTTTGTCAACGAGGTCAGAGATCAGGGGGAGAGGGTAGGCGTCACGAACGGTATGTTCATTGACATAGTGGTAGTCTTGGCATGGACGTAGCCCACCATCCTTTTTCTTGACGAAGAAGAAGGGGGAGGCTTGAGGGGAGTTCAATGGGCAGATTTTTCCGGATGTGAGGTTTTCATCAATGAACGCTTCAGTGGCTTTGTGTTCTTTGGGGGATAGAGGATAGACTTTCCCGATTTTCGGGGTGAAGGAGTCGTTGAGGTTGATTTCGTGGTCATATGGGCGAGATGGGGGAACATGGTCATTGGCCTCCTTGGAGAATACAGAGGTGAACTCAGAGTACTTGGGAGGAAGGGTCTTCTTAGGTTTCACTTTTTCAGCAGTGGTGGCAAGTTCTGTGGCAGTGGTGAGTTTAGCGACGAGGGGGGATCCAAGGGGAATGAAGCAAGATCCGCTTCGTATTACACGGTCGAGGATGGCTTTTCGGAGGGTATCTCCAACAAACTGGTTTTCAGTCCTCCATCCATTATAGGAGCAGAGGTGGTTTTCAGTGACGAGATGGACATTGATGTGGCGAGGAGGAGGATTGGAGGGACGAGTGAAGTAGGATTCATATCATTTGGTCTCGGTGGAGGAGATGACAAAAAGTTTCATAGATTGGTCGGTGGATTTGTCAAGGGAAAGGGTCTTCTTGGACCAGTCGATGGAGGGTTTGACGTCTTCTAGCCAAGGACATCCAAGGATGACGTTTTCGCTTCCAAGATTGATGACATGGAAGGTTACTTGTCAGTTGACTCCTCCTACTTCGATGAACAGGGTAGAGGTAAAGTGGATAAGGCCTTTTGAGTTTACTGAACTATCGGCATTGCAGACGCGGAGTGATCTGGTTAAGCAAATGGTGGGTAGGCGATTTTTTCGAACAAAGCCCCAGTCAATACAATTGATACTGGCGCCACTATTGACAAGCACTCAGGTTTCAACGGCTTTCAGGGTGTGCGTGGGGACAATCAGTTTCAAAGGAATTTGCATAGATGGCGAGGCCTTCACTGATACATTGGCACTAGAAGGAGAAGGAGGTACTTGCATTGAAGAAGTCCTCCCATTTAAAAACCCGAATCTACAGTCTGGATGGTTTCATCATCCTCGTCGATATCCTCCAGCTTGGGGAGTTCCTCGCTTTCTACCTTTTTGACAGTAGGGCAAGGTTTCTGAATGAAAGTGGGGCAGGTGGTGGAGGTGTGGCCGGGTTTGTGGCAGCAGAAGCAAAGCTTTTTCTCAATGCAGTGCTTGTGCTCATTGGGGGTAAGTTTGGAGACTTTAATGACATTGATGTCCATGGCATTGGGGTCGCGCGTCCTGGTGGGGGTGGAGAAAGAGTGAAACATCTGGTAGGAAGCTTTGGAATTCCTTTTGGCGATTTCCTCGGTGCGTTCCCATTGGGTCTGGAAGGAAACAGCCTTGTTGTACCAATCCTCTATTTTCGTAGGGATGGTGTCCATGGACATGATATGGCACATAAGCGTGGGAGGAATACCAGCAGAGAAGTAGCTGATAAGGACATTCTCATCAGAGATCTCAGCAAGGGCGACATTGTTTTTGAATGAGGAAATGTATTCGATGAGGGAAGGGGAGTATGTGTTGTTCTTAGAGTTCTTGACCATGCGCTTGGTTGAGAGCCAAGAGATAGCGTTGCCAGTGATGTCGTGGTGTTTGAACGACTTCTCAAACTTTGAGACAAAGTTGGCGAAGGTTTCCAGGGAGATGGTCGTGCCAGAAATGGCAGCTTGGTGGTAGGTGGCGGCCCAAGTTTGGGCAGAGTCTTTGGTTATATGCAAGAGGGTGAAGGCGATTTTTTTTGCATCATTGGTATAGATGGCTTGGTTTATGAGGAGGTAAAACTGGACAGAGTTAAGCCAGGGCATGGCTTTCTCATAGGATCCATCGAAGGCTTTGGGCACTCCGATGCAAAGTTCAGTAGGCTTGGAAAAGGACATAGCAGGTGGTGGGGGTGGTGGGAAGCAGGATAAGAGAGGAGCAGGGGGAGGTAATGGTGGTAGAGGAAATAATGGGACGGCGGCGGTCGGGGTTGGAGAAGGTGGTGTAGGTTCTCATGGGGTCAATAACCCAGCAGAGAACTGGTGGGAGAGTTCTCAGGTAAGGTCTTCTTCCTGGGGAGAAAGAATCGAGGTATCAGGATCAAGGGTTTCTTCCTTGGTGTCCGATCGGGACAGTTCAGGAGAAGATTCAATGGGGGTGGGTTCTCAGGGAGTGAACCAATGAGAGGGACGAGAGGTTCTGTGAGCAATGAGAGGGACGAGAGGTTCTGTGAGCAATGGTGGGAGTCTACAGCGGCAGTAGCTCTGTTCAGGAGAACTTTGACCTTTTGTTACGCTAGGCCCGGGTAGTGACTAACATAGGCTCAAAGTGACTAGAACAAGGACAAGGATGTTGAGGATTATCCTTCGACAGACAAGGACGAGTACACCGAGGGGTATCCTTCGGCAGGTAAGGAGCAAAGACGTCGAGGGGGTTCCTTCGACCGACAAGGGACTAGGGTGTCTGGGACTTCCTCAGACAAACAAGGGAGTCGCAGAGTTGCTGTGACAAATGCGGGATAGCAAGGAGCGCCTACTCAAAAGTAAGGCAAAGACTTAGTGATTCTGAGGGACTGCTACAAGGTAGATTGAGTAGGTCAAAGTTAAAGAATACATGTGGTGAGTCGTCTACTTAAATAAGTGGAGACGTGGTGCATGGACCAAGCAGTGTTCATAGCAGAAATACTAAGATGGATATAAAAGGAAATGCTGGTCTTGTATGATAGAAGGGACGAGGCTGCACAATGCTGCACATGAATAGAAATGGATGTCTGTGGAAGGTAAGTAGAAACGGGACAATGGTAACCATGCGCAGCATGTAAAGAAGAAGCTGCGTTTAGGCAGAGGGTGTTCCACAGGAATGGGGAGAAGGTTCTGGAACGAGAGAGACAGAACTTTGACAAATGAAGGAAAGAAAAAGAAATTGTAACACCTCACTGCACCCTTTGCCATTGCCACTGACACCTCCAAGCATGCCTCAGGTGCTATTCTCCTCCAAACCGACTCCAATGGTGATTGGCATCCTTGTTCCTACCTCTCCCAGTCATTCTCCCCTGCTGAATGGAACTACGACATCTATAACTGTGAGCTCCTCACCGTCATCTGTGCCCTTAAGTCCTGGCGACAATACCTCCATGGATCCCCATTCCCTATCCAAGACTTCACCAACCATAAAAACCTCATGTACTTCCGTCAAACCCAAAACCTTAGCTGTCGCCAGGCCCGCTGGCTCCTTGACATTGCTGATTTTGACCTGAAAATTATCCATGTCCCTGGAAAGCTCCTCACTGGCCCCGATGCCCTTTCCCACCACCCTGATCTCCTCCCAAAGGAAGACTCTGATAATGAAGGTGTCACCCTTCTCCCTCCATCCCTCTTTGTCAACCTCATCGATACTGCACTCTCCAACCGTATCAAATCCGCCTCCTCCACTGATTCCCTCATTACCCAAACTTTGCAATCCATGCAGGAAAACATTCCCACAGCTCTCTGTTCCCGCCTCTCTGACTGGCAGATGGACGGCAGTATTCTCACCTACAAAGGTCGCGTTTACGTGCCTCCCAATGACTTCCTCTGCCAGTCTATCCTTCAATGCTGCCATGACTACAAAACTGCTGGACATCCTGGTTTCCTTAAAACCTGCCAACTTATTGCTGCTGAATTCTGGTGGCCTGGTCTTGCCACCTATGTCTGTCACTATGTCGAAGGCTGTGCCATGTGCCAGTAGAACAAGGTTAATACCCATCCCACGGTTCCCCTGCTTACTCCTATCAAATCTGCTGCCACCCGCCCCTTTCAAAAAATTTCCTGTGACCTTATTACCGACCTCCCTCTCTCTAATGACTTTGATTCCCTATTGGTCGTGGTTGACCATGGGCTTATAAAGGGGGTAATCCTTTGCCCCACCAAGAAAACTATCACCACCAAAGGGATTGCCACTCTCTTTTTCCACAAAGTCTACCTTTGCTTCGGACTTTTTGACAAAGTCATCTCTGACAGAGGTCCTCAACTTGCCTCCGCCTTTGCCCAAGAACTCGGAAAACTCCTGAAATATGATCTTTCCCTCTCCACCACGTATCACCCCCAGTCTGATGGCGAAATGGAACATGTTAACCAGGAAGTGGAAACCTATCTGCACATTTTCTGTGGCACAAACCCCACCTCATGGTCTGATTCTATCTCCCACACCGAGTTTGCCCATAATCATCGCACTCACTCCATCACCAATCAAACCCCGTTCTATCTCATAATGGGATATGAACCCCGTGCCCTTCCCCTGGTAATCACTGATATTTCTATTCCTGCAGTAGAATCCCACCTTTGTTCCCTCTCTGCCACACGAAACACAGCCCTCGCTGCCCATGAGCTCACCTGCCAGGTCATGTCCTCCTGCTCCCGCTGTGGTTTTAAACCATTCTCCAAAGGCGACAAAGTCTGGCTTGAAGCCAGAAACCTAAAATGCCTCATATCCAACCCAAAGTTCGCCCCGAAACGAGAAGGACCCTTCATTATCATGAAGGTCTTATCTTCCATCGTTTACCAACTCCGACTGCTGAAGACCTGGAAGATCCACCTGGTCTTCCATGCTTCTCTTCTATCCCCATATAAAGAGAACTCCGTCCACGGAAAGAACTTCCTGGCGCCAACTCCTGACCTTATCGATGGAGAAGAATAATAAAAAGTCGAGAAGATCTTACGCCACCAGGGATCACCGAAATCCCATTCCTTCCTGATCCGATGGAAGGGCTATTCCGCCGAAGAAGACTCTTGGGTCCCTGAGTGGAACTTGAAACATTCAAAGTCCACCCTTACCTCGTATAAGAAACTCCATCCCTCCATGTTTCCTCCCTCATTCTCTTCTTGCTGAAGCCATCATGTCCCCTAATGCCCCCATTACCACCTCTTCGATCTCTACAGTTTTGTCTCTCCATGATACTATTGTCGACAACATTTCTCGTCCTTCGTCTGCAGAACCTCAAGCAGGATGGGGACCCTCTCCCACTCCTGAACCTGATAGTTTTCCTCCTGTGTCTCTGGCTACAGTTGCTTCTCCTATTCATTCCGTGACCATTCCCCTCTACGCCAACCGCCTCCGCGACAACTTCCCTGACTCCCCCGACATCTCTCGCCTCTCCGCATATCTCCGTGACACGTCTTTTTCCATAGCTGTTGATTCTTTCCTTGACATGGGCTCCCCCCTCTTTGCTTTACACTGTGCATTCTTAAAAAACTCCCACCTCTGCCTCCTCTCCACAAACCTGACCGACTCCCCCCTTCAGGCAATGCACAGTCGCATCATTCGAGACATCTACCGCAACATCGAGGGCTCACTCCTTATGATGATGTACCAACTAGGAATGTTGGAGTTCTTAGACGACATTGACCATTACATGTGGGAACTCGCGCAACACCGCTCCCCCAAGTCCACCCTTTTCCTTTTTACTGCTCCGTCCACCCACGTCTCCTTCGCTACCGCCCTGTCTACCCAACCCTCCTCTTCCTCCATCTCGGCTTCCTCCTCCCCTCTCAACACCGACAAAGAGGCCGTATTCCAGCGAATCGAATCATGGTGGACTGGAGGTCATGAAATGGTCCCACTCCCCCGCACTCATCCCTGATATCACCAGGCCTGTTTCCTCTGCCATCATCTAGGTCATATCCATACCTCCTGTCCAGTGTACCAATGCCCCACCTGCCTCCGTTGGCAACCCGGTCACTCTCAACAATGCTGCCCCCTTTGTCATTGTCCCCCACCACCATTGCCCTCTACCTCATCTCCCACCTTGTCTCATTGTTCCTCTGGTTCCTCCAAGCGCTCTCCAGCCCCCGTTCCCCCTCCTCATTGCTCCCACTCTCCCTATCCTCGTCCCAACTGTTGCCCCTCTGTTCGTGAACGGTCCCCTGTCTCTGACGTATATGAAGATGACAACACTCTCGGATGGGATCAGTACCCCAGTGAGGCCCAGAGTAACTTATGTGGTTCCCCTTGCAGATTGACTTGTGGGTATTAGAGTTGTCTTTCATCATCGCCTCAGATCTAGTTGGGGGGTAATATTATGATTTCTTTTTCTTTTCACTTTCACCAAAGGTTCTATCTCGTGTTCTCACTTGTTCTAGAACCTTCTCCCTGTTCTTAGGAACGCCCTACACCTAAACGTGGTTTCCTTTCTTACATGCCACACATGGTAATTGTTATCCCGTTTCCACTTACCTTTTATGGATGTCTGTTCCTTTCATATGCCATGTCACACAGCCTCACCCCTTCTATCGTATGAGCCAAGTCCTACCATTTATATCTGTCTTAGCTTACATGCTATGAACACTGCTTGGTCTGTGTGCCGCGTCTCCACCTATTTAAGTAGATGATACTTCGCATGTAACTCCCAACTTTGACCTGCTCAATCTACCTTGAAGTAGCATTCCTAGGATCTCTTTAAGTCCTTGCCTTACTTTTGAGTAGGCACTCCTTGTCTTACTGTGTTCATTGCAACAACCTTGCGACTCCTTGTTTGTCCGCCCATGAAGGTCCCAGACACCTTTGTCCATCGAAGGAAACCCCTCAATGCTTAGTCCATTGCTCACCAAAGGATACTTCTTGGTGCTCTCGTCCTCGTCAGTTGAAGGAACCCCTTGACATCCTTGTCCTTGCCCTTGTCACTTTGAGCCTACATTAGTTCCTACCCGGGCCTAGCGTAACACTTCTGCAAGTGTTCTTCTATAGGATTGGAAGAGAACTGGAACATTTTGATGACAGTAAAGGCTATGTCTGATCTTGTTCCAAGCATCACATATGACAGTGATCTGATGACCAACTGATAGTAATGTAAAGATCCTAGGATGACTGGAAGGACTAGGAGTGGGGAACCTCGCTAGCCCTAGGCTGTCGAAGTGAGAAGGGGGGAGGTGAGATACTTTGCCCCTAAAGGGACTTGAGATAAGGGTGAAGGAGTGGGGAAGTCCAAGACCAGTTCTGCAGAGGGACATGATAGTCTGGAGGAAGACTGGAGTACGAGACCAGTAGTCTGGGGTGAGAACGGGAGAAGAAGAGACATTAAGAACGTAGACGGTGACGGTGGACAGTACAGTGAATCGGTAGACGGTGCAGAGGATGAGTGGTTCAAACAGTGCAAGAATCCAACCAAAAGCATCATTCTATCTACAAGGTACAGAGCTTTATAGTTCAGGTATGCCTGAGACTTGTCAAATGTCTAAGGACATGTCACGATAACTAAATGAAGATAAGAGGGAATGTACCAGACCAGTCTAGAAGCCCTAGCGGCAACCGACCCTAAAAGGACCGGCGTCAGACCCGAAGTTTTGGACTGGCACTCAGTGATTCTAAAAATAGAAAGTAGCAATGACCAATGAAAAACAATGAAAGGATAAGACAGAAATAAAGTGAAATCTAGTCAAATAAATGAAAAGTAATTGAAACGGATGTGCCAATAGTGTATATCATAACCGGACTAGCATGGGCTAGTCCACGTACTGGTCTAGTACTGGTCTAGCGCCAGCCCAAGTAACAAAACACTTGGAGAAAGGGAACACAAGAATAAGTAGTATTCAAAAATGTGAAAAAGGGGAAGGTATAACTGTAGAGATGCACCGCGCTCTACAGTATTTTCAAAGTGTTGCATTCGACTGTTCTTGGTTAGAGTTTGGTCTCAGGTTATACCTGGTAGGGAGAGGTACAGAGACAGGTCTACAATCTTCTTGACCAAAGTGTTTTATGACTTTCTTCGCATAGCGGGTTTCGTCTAGAGTGATTGTGCACTTCTTGTGGTCTCTAGTAATCCTCATGCCTAGATACTCTTTGGCTGAACCAAGATCTCTTGATTCCCATTGTTGCATGAATTGCTTCTTGTGATTGAGGTTTTGTGTTTTGTTACTACCCATAAAAAGAGCATCATCAACATAAATGAGAACAATTATCAATTCTTCACCCTGAATCTTGAAGTAAGTTCTTGGGTCCACTTTGCAATAGAAAAATCCCATTTCCAGGAGACTTTTGTGCAACTGCTTATTCCATTGCAGTGCAGATTGCTTGAGTCCATAAATGGACTTCTTTAACCGACAGACTTTTCTCTCCTGGCCCTTAACTAGGAAACCTTCTGGCTATTCCATATAGATTTCTTCATCCAGCTTGCCAAAAAGATAGGTGGTCTTAACATCTAGTGCTTTGATTTCCCAATTATGAAGTGCTGCTAGTGCCATGAGTAAGCAGAATGTTTCGAACTGTGCAACTGGGGAAAAGGTTTCTTCATAGTCTATTCTGAACATCTGTGTAAATCCTTTAGCAACAAATTTTACTTTCTTGTGTCTGTTAGATTTAACAGCAAAAACCCATCTCCCTTTGATGGTTTAACGACCCTTAGGTAGATCTACCAATTTCCATACCTTTCTCTTATGAAGGGATTTCATTTCCTCATTCATGGCAGTCATCCATAATCCTTGATCTTCCTTGAACAGTTTGAGTACGTCCTTATATTGTTTAGGAAGCAGATTAGGTGTTGTGTCCACGGCCATTGAAAGATGATATCATATTCATTTAGATGAATAGATTGAACCAAGATTTGGATCACCTGCTTCATTTGTTGGTGTAGGATCAATATCAATCATCATAGGCTCCTCCTAAATGGGTGCAAGTCCTCTAAGGTCTCTCTCGATTTGAATAGGAGGTCTATCTCCATATGTGTTATCTGGAATGATCCAGGATACAGGGATGCGAGAGGATCTTCCTGCTTCGATGGGTGGTTGAAACAAGGCTCTATCAGGAATTGTGGATTGATCCTGATGTAGATGATTGCAAAACTCCATAAGGGTTTCATCAGGGTTTTGACGAGGTGGTAACCAGACTCGAGTACCAGTTAAAGGAGTTTCCTCCTCAACAGTTTGTCTTTCCCTTTTAGGAAACAGGTCAGTTAAGAGTAATCAATCCATACTTTCTTCTTCCCAAGAGGCATCTGGAAGCATATATCATTTGTGTTGGTGCTTGTCTGAAATAGAGCTATGGTGTCCAGTGTCAGGTATAGTTTGTTTAATGCCTGGGCAAAGTGGTGATGTATGATATGATGATGGATCATTGGTTCCTGATAAACTCAAAGAATCATCAAACAAGCTGAACAGTGATAGTTCTTCTGTTGGTGGAACCCATGGTGTAAAGGATGGTGAGGTATTTCCAGAAGCATGTCCAGCTTTTGGTAGGAATGGTTGATCGGTGCAACCACTGTCAATCATCCAGTGGTGTCTGGTGAATTCTTTTTCAGTGTCTCCTCCAAGTGCAAAAGCGCCATGATACAAATAAAGGTCATAATCATTCTCAGAATCATATATGCACAACTCATATGGGTACAGGTAATGTTCTCCAGTGTCTTGTGGTGGTAAAGCCACGGCTACTTCTATAGGTGAAGCAGGAAGGAGCATCTGGATATGATGTAACCTTTCAAGGTTGTTGAAATGATTAGACAAAGTAGCCAATCCTCTGATAGAAAAAGAAATTTTCTTTGTCTTCTTACTCTGCTTTGGTCCCATGATAGCTTCCTTCTTTTCAAAAGGGATTTTCTTTGAAGAAAGGGAATTGAAAGGGCAACCTAGATGGCCCAGCTACCATCATTCCATTATCTTCTTCAGTGTTTTGATCTCCCCATCCAGCGGCAGCTGTAACAGAAGATGAGTCTTCCATCTCATGATCTTCCTCATGGTCTATGAACCTAGAAAGAAATTCTTCTTCTTCCATGATTTCACCGTTCTCCAGCTGAACTTGGTCCATCTGGACTTTGTTTGCAAAAGAGATATGCTCATTTGCTTGAGTGGGAGCTTTGCCTTTGCCTTTCAACTGGTGTCGCTGGTTATACCACTCTTTCTTTTGTCCTTTGTTAGGGGACTTGGATTTCACAGGACCTTTACCTTTCCTCTGGCCTGGATTCTGATTAGAACCTGATTGATTGTTTTGAAAGCCAGGAGATTGGTAGGTTGGATTCAATGGTTTCTGATAAGAGGGGGTCTGGTTCCTCCGTTGATTTTTGTTTGGAGGACTGCATTAAATTACATTAGTCCTGCTAATAAGAGAAGAGGGGTCTTTAGTTTCTGTATGAGAGATCCAAGCAAAAAGTGGACGACATGTTGCATGAAGTTCCATTTTTGAGAGTATGCGAGCAGTAATATACTCCATGTCGAATTGGGCTGTGGTCAGAGTCTGCACAATGATAGAGGCGAGAGTGTAATAATCATTAGGAAGGTTGGAAAGGAGGATCATGGCATGGACATTTTCTTGGAGATTGAAACCAGCAGAATGCATCTGGGTAAAGATTGTCATTAGACGATTGATATCATCTGTCACTTGATTGGGACGGATATGGCAGCTCCAGGCTTTTTTGAAGAGATGGAACATTCTGGCAAGACCAGCAGTTCCATATAGGCTTTTGAGTTTGTCCCAGAGGACTTTAGCCATGGAAACAGGGGTGTTTGGATCAGCCCATGTAAAGCTGATATAGGTGAGTAGGGAATCATCAATTGTACTGGCCATAATGCCAAGGATACATTTGTCTAGAAGCTTCCACTTTGCTTGGTGATCTGCCAGGTCTGCTCCAGCAGCAAGACCAGCGTAAGTGAAAGTTTCGTCAATGATTTCCCAAATGGATAATGCCAAAAGCATGGAGGTGATGTGTTTCTGCCAGATATCATAGTTCTTTTGTCCAGTGAGAGTAGGAATGTGGCCAACAAGAGTGTTGTCAAACTTGATTTCAAAGGTAGGAAGGATAATTGTGTATCAAAGGAGATCTGAAAAGTAATCGTCAACTAACATCTTACAAAGGTGATTGAGAAGATTGAAAGAAGTAGGATAGTTTCCCAATATCCCAGTTACAACTGGTAGAACCCTTCTTTTTCATTTACTGATTCCATTTCTCAATTACCATAAAAGTCACCATTCTTCCTTTCTCGTCTGATACGATTTGTTCTTTGTGTAGTCTTGATTCCTTGTGGGTATTGTTATGAAGGGTTGCATTTCGATTAAATCAAAACATGTCTCCACAAAATAATACAGATTACCAATATACATATTGGTGAGAAAACCTTCATAGACACAAATACTAGTTTTAGAACAAGAGTGATAAGGAATATGTACATGTGAGGTTTGGGCATTGAAAGTTAAGAAGTTTCTGGAAGGGAAAAAGTAATCTGAATTATAAGAAAGGGATTCTCTACCATCCATAGGCCAAGAAGGAGGGCAAGAGGTGTTGTATAACAGTTCTATTGTGCTAGAGAAGTCATCAGCATCTCTCTCCTTCCTGCACAGCTCTTCAATTCCTTCTTTCATTAGGAACTCTTCTAACTCCTTCATAAATGGCATCAAGCTCATTTTGAGTCTTGGCAGATTTAAGGAGTCGTTGGAGTCTGCGATGTACTTTGTAAGTAGGATCATGACGGAAGAGATTATGGTGGTGAGAATTGAAGGCTTCATTCCATTGATCCTGCTATGGTGGATCTGATCTGGTGATGAATCCCCAACCATCATCTACAACCTATGCTGGTGGTGTCCAATTCGGCTTGAGAGAATTTTTCAGAATATGAGAGGGACCTTTATCCAGAGGAAAAAAAAGCAAGGAATAATTTTTGAAACCCTGGTGGTGCATATAAAGGACAGGAGTAGAATGATATGTCTCAGAGGGGAAAGCCCATCTGGCACCTTTATAGACAGAGGCAATTGTTTCATTAAATGTACCTGAAAGAATTGACCAAATGTAAGTCTTTTGCCTAAGTCTTGCATGGTCTGATTTGGAGAGGGAAGACTACACAGTTCCTTTCAGGTATCTCAATGTCTTTGAACTATTGATGGCCCTTTGCTTGGAAGAATGGACCTAGTTCAATGGGTTCTACTACCCCAGCCTTGTTTGGGCAGTACATTTTCCATGTTCATATTAGTCATGCGATGGGAACATCCTTGGTGAGGGTTTGAAACCTTGCGAATCTGAGCTTTATTACGTCCTGTGGTGTGAGCCTGTCCTCTAGTCTCAGATCTGCAGGCAGCTGTTGGAGATCCATATGGACCAGGTCCTCCATGGCTGTGATACTGAAGGCTTTGCATTGATGCAGCAGTGGATTCTGGGAAATCTTGGTAGACATGTTTAGGAATTGATGGTGATGAGGAAAGGGATGGAATTGTTTCTTGAGAGGGTGGAGGAGTAGAAGGAGAGTTGTCTGATGTTTTCCAATCCAAAGCCGTTTGTATGGCTTCCTGGACTAAAGTATTGTCCATTCAGTCACCAACAGTATTGTGCTGAATATATCAAAGAAACTGAAAGGGACAAGTGCGAAGGCTAAGAGGGATATCAGGAGGGGTTCCATCTAGGCCTGCATTAATGTCCACTTGACTTCTCCTGTGGACTGTAACTCCTAGTGCTAGATGCAAACAGACTTCATCTAATTCTAGCTCTCAAGGGCAGATTGGGTAGCAGATTTGGAATGAAATGCCTAGTAGGACATCATGATAGGGATAGCTGGGTGGTAAAACTGGTTGAGAATGTGTCTCGTGTACTTCTGGGTTGGCAGGCATACCAACCTGATCTGTGTTTTCTCCTAAGAGGAGTTCCACAGTCAGTTGTACTCATTGGTCTCCGATCCAAGATGTAAAAGTGAAGCGAAAGAGATTGCCTGTGTGGCAAATCACTAACTCTCCAGAAGTAACAGTGAACTCTAAGAGTTTGTTTGTCTCCACAGTGGGTGTTCCTAAGGCAATGCCAAAGGCAGCAACAACCAAGGTCATGACAAGAGTCATGCCAGTAACCAACCATGAACCATAGTGTGTGAAGATAGAAGGCATCGCGAAAGTGTGTGAAACAACAATAACCAATTGGGAATACAATCAGGAATACAATCCTGATAATGCAGGAACACAAAGGGATATGATGTCCTAGTAGAGAGGCTCACTGGGACGATGGTTCAAAGGTTGGTAACAAGTGTTGTGAGATCAAGGATCTAGTAATGTGCTTAGAGCCTTGTAAGTGGTACTGAAGTGGGAGAGAAGGACAACCTGAGTCATTATTTAGATAGACTGTAAGGCCCATCTTATATAGTCTCTAGGTAGTGTTTGTACCTATTGACATGAACCTTATTATTGTATGATAAGGAGATAGGAAGGTAAGCCATGATTGGCTGATAAGGAATGGTGCAATAATAATATCATATGGCATGATAATGACATCATGATAAGAGATAAGAAATGATGTCATATCTATGACTAAAGATAAGGATGAGTAATATGGATGGCATAAAGATAAGGTCAGAGACCATTCTAGAATCTGGTATTAGAAATAATAATTCTGAATAAGAAATACCACAAAAATTCCAAAACCAAGATCTGCCGGATATGATCGAGATTTCCATTGGTATGAAAGTCATGGTAACACAGAATCTTCCTGTGTGCATACTTGTGAAACTAAACCACACACGAGCAACAAAGATGAATGGCTTGGACAAGTCAGCTATCCCCATGGAGCCAGCATCAAGGACATACCACATCAAGTGTCCCTCATCTGAAGGGAAAGCAATCATGTGCACAGTCAAGCATCATCAATTTCCAATAACAGCTGCACATGCATTTAGGGATTATCATGTGCAAGGCCAAACAATCCCAAGAGTGTTGGTGGACATAACCATACCACCAACTGGAGGGCTAAATCTGTTCAACCTATATGTTGTGCTGTCATGCAGCACAGGGCAATCCACCATTCGACTCCTATGCAACTTCAATGACAAACTTTTCCAAGCTACTCACTCGCCAGAGCTTCTAGCTGAAGACAACAGACTTGAGGAGCTTGATGCAAGCACAAAGGCATGGTGGAAGGAAATGGGATGTGACATGAGAGGTGAATGAATGAATGGTACATACTTACTTTGTTACAGCGGTGTGTGAAACTAATGGCCAGCCGCGACTTTTTTTTTACACTCATGCAACTACCAAAAAAGGGAAGACATGCACACCCCCCCACAGCACATGTGCTAAGTACACTCTCAGGCTGGCCTCTCTTGACAATGATGGGCAATAGAAAAATCAGCAATGATATCAAGCAATGTGCCCTGGACCTATGGAATCATGGCTGGGTACTTGAAGAGATCTGTGAAGTACTTCAGGTTTCCAAACACAGCTGCTACCGGTGGCAAATGATCTTTGAAGAACTCGACACTGTCAGTCAGCCTCCCTCTCCTCTAGTCAGATGAACTCAACTCCTTACAAGAGCCGTGCTCATGGCTCTCAAATATCTCTATGCTAAAGAGTCTGACCTCTTCCTGGATAAAGCGTGCACCTGGCTTGGGGTTGTGCACGGAATCACAATCATGTCGTCTACCCTCAGCTGAAATCTCCTTGATGCTGCACTTACCCAAAAAAAAGCTTCGCAAGATTGCTGCGGAATGCAATGAGATTGCCCACGAAGAGTTCAGAACCATGCTACAGACCGAATTCATTGGGAATGGCTCTGAATTTGTTGTAATTGATGAAACCAGCAAGGATAAGTGCACCTATGCATGACGATATGGACACACAACTCATGGACATCAGGTAGAGCTCACTAATGTCTTTGTTTGTGGTGACTGGTACTCTTTATGTGCTGCCTTGACACTGGATGTGTATATCACAGCTCGTGCCATTCCAGGCTTATATGATGCTAATGGATTCTATAGTTTTATTGCGGAAGAAGTCATAAGTTGATTATTTAGCTCTTTCGTCTCAAATATTGACTATCCAACAGCTTCCGCAAATGAATCCCTTCCCTGAACCATGTTCTACTCTCGTCCTTGACAACTGCCGCATCCATCACAATCCTGCACTCGTGGACCTTGTCAAAGGCACAGGTTTACTTTATTTTCTGATGTTTTGATGGCATGTTAGATAATTGTTTTTTTTTCAGGCTGTCAGCTTCTTTATTTACCTCCCTACTCCCCTGACCTCACTCCAATTGAGGAATCATTCAGCACATGTAAGTGCATTCTAATCCAAGGCTTTATGTCATTGAAGCTCAACTGTTGCAAGTCAAAGCATATATCCGACGGCATGATGATCAGCTGCAACAGATACCAGATCCAATTGATGGGCTTATAGAGGCAGCTGGTTGTATCACATCTGAGATGGCTGAAAACTGGTTTCAACATACAGGTTACATTGTTGACGATGCAGAGTAGTATACATGTTGCATGACACAGAACAAGTGGTAATACATGGATAGAATGGCTAGAGTGTTCATCCCTGATGTGATTTGATAGCTGTACAGAATCTATGGTAAGCAGCAAGGAAATTCTCCCAACCCAATCAGGTAAAGGATCCAAATTCACACCAGTCCTTCTCATCAAGCCACTCGACGTTCTGATCCCCTGGGCAGTATTCTAACCTTTCCAACTTCTCTTTGTCACTTTTGCTGATCCTGTACTCAGCACAAAACTCAGCAAGTGAAACATTGTGGGTAGTGGTCACTATGCCTGACTGGGGTGGCAGTGCAGCGAAGCGATCAATGCCCGGAGTCCATGCATGTGGGTATGCACTTGGATGGGGGATGTAGGGCATGTAGAATGGGGGATAATATGCATGGGGCAGTGGGTGTTGAGGACCAAAGATGGCCTGAGGGTAAATGTCAGCAATAGCTGCTTGAGTTGGTGTTAAAGACTGTACAACTCCTAGGTGGAACTCCAGAACTCCAGAGTTTCTTGGACTTGAGGGACGTTGGCTTCAGTGTATGTGCTATGCCCTTGCTGACGTTTAGTCCCAGATTTTGGAATAAGTCAGAGTGGAGCGGAGATCAGGATGAGAGAGAAGGAATTATGCTCAAGTCAATAATCAAGCTAAGTGACTAGTACTGATGGTACAGTTTATATACTATGTATATGTACTGCAGAGTCCAGATGCGGAGCAGTACTCTGGAGGTATGGAAGCACTGAACTGCAGACTATCACAGGGAATACTAATGAGCAAGCAGTGAGTATGAAAGGAGACTAAGTCAGGAACAGATATGGAGAGACAAAAGAAGAAGCATAGCCAATTCCAACGAACTCCAGAGTTGTAGCAACAGTCTGGAGATGGTCCAGAGGACCGGAGTTGGACAAATGTATGGATATGACAGTATCCCCCTCTTAGGCTCGAACCCCTGAGAGCCTTAAGGGTGGGCAATGACGGCAGAGTGCGGAGTGTAGCGGAGTTCGGAGGTGGGTATAAAGACCCAGGGATGAGTGGATTTCATCCTTAACCTACAACCACCATGTCCGACATCAGCAACATCAAGACTTGGTCCAAGGAGCAGCTCGTGGAGCATGAAGACGATGATGATGATGTCTGCGAGGCGAAGTTTGCCGAGCAGAGGCGGCAGGCAAAGGCGAAAAAGGAGGAGGAGGCACAGAGGAGGGCAGAGGAGGAGGAGAGAGCACGACGAGAAGTGGAGGAGGTGGAGAGGGTGCGACAAGAGGAGGTGCAGGCAGAGGCTCATCGGTGGGTAGAGGAGGTGAAGCACATGGCGGAGGAGGAAGCAGAGGCGCAATGGAGGATGGCAGAGGCAGAGGTGGAGGAACAGCAAAAGGTGGAGGTGGCAGTGAAGACAAGGGTGAGTGGTGATTCATCTGGGATACCTGCATGCTGACCATGACAGGCAGAGGAGATCCAAATGGAGCAGAGCTCTGGAGGGAAGGGGAAGGGCGCGGTGTGCACTCACTGTGTCAGAGGGGGGCTGGGGTGTATGCCCAGAATGGGTAAGTCAACTTCGTGTCAGCCCTGCCAATCTGCTAGACAGAAGTGCATGCAGCCCAGAGTGGAGTCAATGGAAAAGAGGGTGCGCCAGAGGAAGTGTGCAGAGGAGGAGTCACTGCGAGGGAACAAAAAGAAGGTGCGGACAGAGTCGGAGGCAGGGGAAAGCAGAGTAAGAGCGGAGGAGCGGGACAGGCTTGTCAAGGAGCTCCATGTCCTCAGTAAGTGTCTGCTCCAGTGGTTGGACCACCAGAATGAGCTATTGGCGCGGCTCATGGAGCTGAAGACTGAGGAGGTGTACGGAGAGGTGGCAGAGGACGACAACATTGGAGATGCCATGGAGGGAAAGGAGGCGGAAAGAGAGTTGGTGGGACTCGCTGCTGAAGAGGTGGAGGAGGGTGAATCAGAGGAGGGGTCGGATAGTGGAGATGGGTCAGAGGATGCGGAGATGGGAGGGGAGCAGTAGATAGTCCATACCTAGCTTAGGAGTTGCAAAATGCAACAAGGTGATTCAGGATGGGGACGGAACAGAGTGAACTGGAAATAGACTGGAGGGTGGAGTAAGGGGAGTCGGATGTCGTTGGGACCAGAGTACCGATAGGACAATCCTGGTTAGGGATGCCTTCAGAATGATCACCAAGGGAGTCCAGATGGGGGGAGGTTCGGAATGGGGGCTCAGAGAATCGGAGAACGGGAGAGGAGTAGAGGGACAAAGCGACCTGAAACACAGGCTGGAGATGCTTCGGAGTGGATGGAGCAGAGTCCCATATCCCCCTCTTAAGAAGACATCCCAGCATCTTAGAGAGGGAGCGGGAAGGATGAGGGATGTGCAAAGATGCACGAGGGAGTATCGGAAAGTGGAGCGGAGGGGACGAGATGTACCAGAGGAGAAGGACAGCCAGAGGAGTAAGTCCAGAGGCTGTGGAATCGACGTCAGGTGGTTGGTATTCATACACAAGGGAATGGAAATATATATTGCAGCCCATACACTCAACGGAGCATCTAGTGGGTATGCAAGTAGTTTCCTAGATCCAATGGTAGCAGAATCCAACAGAGGTGCGTGGGAATGCAAGTTGGAGTGATAACATCTGTCAGGAAAGGGTTTCATAGGACTCAGAGACCAGACGAATTATCATTGGAGGGGGCCAAAAAACCTGGAGTGGGAGAGTCTGGGAAGTCAAAGGAAAGGGGACAGAGGCAGGCATCAAGACCACATGTCTGGAGGAGTCAGAGCACACTACAGAAGGTCAGAGAGGGAGTGGATGTATAGATTGGGGTTATGCAACTGGCCGTGAACACTTCAACAGCTGCAGAGAGAGTGCCAGACTAGGGACAAGAGAGCTTCGGACACTTGGTGACTTTGTGACCAGAGAGGCCACAAAAGAAACAAAGCTGGAGAGCTTGCCATCCGGTCCTAGCACGGACTCGGAATCCTGCACGGAGGGGACCTTAGGGGAGTCAAGGTCAGATTTGGAGTCAGAGTCACAGGGGTCAGGGGTAAGGAGGTCAGAGTCAAGGGAATCAGAGGTGCACAAGGATGAGTCGGAGGTGGATGCAAAGGTGACAGAATTGACAGGGATCTCAGATGAGGTCGAAGGAGCTCCAGAGGGGAGCAGAGATGTGTTGGCAGAGGTGGTCTGGCAATGGAGTTCAGCTGTGCAATTCCAATGATGGGAGTCAATAGACTGCACATGGTCTCGCATGCCAGAGAGGATAAGGGGTTTTCCAACACGGGAGATCTCGTCTTTGATGTGGTCCAGAAGTCTGAGGTAGAAGATGTGCTGGAGCGGACCATCTCCGTAACTACGGACTTGGGAAGCCAGGCGGTTGAACTCAACAACGTACTTATTTATGTGTTGATCAGCTGGCATGGAGATGTGTCAGAGTTGTTCTTCCGTGTCTCCAATAGGGTCATGTGGTCTGAAGTTCGTCTGGAGTTCCAGGACAAACTCCTTGTAGTGGTCCATCCAGAGTGGACGGAGACCGGAGGAGGTCGATCCAAGCAGGTCAGGCTTGAACCATTTGAGGGCCATACCCTTGAGGTATGACTGTGCAAAGGTGACTTTGGCACAGTCTGTCCGGAAGGCTCTAGGGCGGTGTAGAGCACATTCCGGCTCTAGGTTCATATCAAGCCTTTCCGAACCTTTCCGAACAACCTCGGGCTGTATGTCCAAGTTATACTGGTCCACTCCGAGCCCACTGACCTGTAGTCCGGAGTCCAGAGGTCCAGACTTGCATTAGACCAGTCGGACTAACAGTCCCTCCTTTAGATTCACCCGTTTTGACATTTCCACTGTTCTTTAACATTTCGGATTCATTTTTATAGTTCTTCAAACCTTATTCACAGTAACTACACAGTCCTGGGCAATTCCTGGACTATAAAGAGTTTGTACCTAGCATTTTGAATGCATCTTTCTACCTTTCAAGTTACTCCCGACTGTTCTACCGACCGTCTATCGACTTTCCACACATCCAAGTTCACCATGGAACTCATCGACCACTCCTCCACTTCTCCCCGACGCTCCCGACCATCCAGACTTTGTCCGCTCTACTTTCCCGCAGTCCAGACTAGCGTCGGACCATTAGTATCTTCTTTCCCCTTGCATCCCTCGACCTGGGACTTCACTTACCAACTCTGACCCTCTTTGGGGACGAGCCTATTGCACCTACAGATCCCCCTACACCCATCTAGGTTGACTTACCCACACAGTCACCTTTTGTGTTTTATAGCAGTCCTGAAAATTCAACTCGCATTGGACCAAGAAGGCCCGGAGTCTGTGAGGGTTGGTGCCATCAAACTGGTCTGGAGTGCGGACTTTCATTCTATGGCCGGGGTCAGAGGAAGAGTGCCCAGTGGACCTGGCAAGTCTATTGATTGCTCGGATGAGGTGGGAGAGAGGATCTCGCTTGTTAGGAAGGGTGTCTGATCTGGAGTCATCATCGGAGTCATCACCAGAGTAGGATGGAGATGCAGAGATGACGGAAGCTGGTGCTCTAGAACTAAAGTGTTGGCTGGCACAACTGGAGTTAAGTCTGAACTTGGAAATGCTAGCTTCTGGAGTCGGAGTGCGCATGGAGACTGATGAAGAGATTGGAGTGGGGGTATGATGTACGGAAAACCCTTGAAATTGGATCATGGGTTCCAGGCTTGCACAATTGCTCATGAAGATGCTGAGGGCATTGTGAGATGAGACGAAATGGGGAGAGGACAGAGGGGTTCCCATGAAATGAGAACTGGAGGGGACAGAAGGGGTCATGACAGAGTTTTACCACTTGGTACGAGCTTGGGGATGGATTACTCGGATGAATGAACTGATCAGCAAGTGGGAGCTTGATTATACTGTTAAAGACCATACAACTCCTAGGTGGAACTCCAGAACTCCGGAGTTTCTCAGACTTGAGGGATGTTGGCTTCAGCATATGTGCTGCACCCTTGCTGATGTTCAGTCCCGGATTTCGGAATAAGTTGGAGTGGAGCGGAGATCAAGATGAGAGAGAAGGAATTATGCTCAAGTCAATAATCAAGCTAAGTGACTAGTACTGATGGTACAGTTTATATACTATGTATATGTACTGCAGAGTCCAGATGCGGAGCAGTACTCTGGAGGTACGGAAGCACTGAACTGCAGACTGTCACAGGGAATACTAATGAGCAAGCAGTAAGTATGAAAGGAGACTAAGTCAGGAACGAATATGGAGAGACAAAAGAAGAAGCATAGCCAACTCCGACAAACTCCAGAGTTGTAGCAACAGTCCAGAGATGGTCCAGAGGACTGGAGTTGGATGAATGTACAGATATGACAGTTGGAACGATTGGCATGTGAGTTGATGGTATTTTCATCCACTTGTTCTCGGAAAAATGTCCATTGTTTGATGGCATAGATAAAGTAGCTAATCCTCCTGCCTAGTACATAAACTCATCAGATTTGCCAGGCTAGCACGATAGATAGTAATGGAAGGCGGCATCACTTACAAGTGCATTTGTCCATGCTTTCAGTCACATCTCAGTGAGCTCAATGTAGCTCCCTGTTTTGGGGTTCTTTCATACTCGTTTATCTTCAAAAATGGAGACATTCCTGACCAGATATTGTTCCTCTAATTTCTGGCAGGCAGTAACCCAATCTTCAACCATCTCAGCCTGCAAATTCATTTGTCATGTTAGTACACCATGATGTCAATGGCTAGTCTTACAACATGCCCCTTCAAAGTAGTAGTGGGGGCTCCTTCTGCTTTCTCGAAGTCAAATTGATGCTCAACATGATCAGATTGCCCAGTATCACAATCCTGCAATACAAGAATTGTCAGCGATCATCCAAATGCATCACCAAGGACTTACCTCTTCATCCTTTGTTGGCTTGGGTAAGCTCAGCCAGACCACAACATTGTCCGTGACTCACATTTTCTTGATCGCTTTAACAAGTGCATCAAATCCAGCATGATCAGTAAGCCTCTTCTGTGGTGCTGATTTTGATTCCTTGTCAAATTTCCACTCAAATTTTGATACAGGAAGGAGAGCTTTGCAACAGGGAAGGGCACCAGCAACCTCACATTGAAATCAGTGAAAGAGTGAGATGTGTCAAACTCAAATGAGCCCCTGGTAACTGTCTTTGTAGTTGTTGTGGTTTTTGCAACTTTACCATAACATTTTGGGTCAGTTACAGACTCTGTTGTGAACACCTGTATATGGACTGTGAAAGTGCAAATGTCGGTATTGTTGTCATCTGCCAACTTCATCTTATCCTTGGTTTTGGAGGGAACAGATAACCGATGAGGTTTTTTGGCCAATGTGGCAGTAGTGTTATTGTCAGTATCCTCGTTGTCTGTGCTCTCTGTAGCTGCTTTGCACTTGTGTTTGCACTCTCCATAGTGAATAAATTGGAGGCTCAGAGACACAGCAGAACCTGCTAGATGAGGACAGTGGAACTGTAACTGACTATCTTGATGAAAGGATATTCTTACCTTAACCATTGGCAATGAGGCAATTGTGGATTGCAATTGCATTACTTCTGAGAATCTCAATGCCTGAGTCTGAGTCAGGCATGTCATCTACTTCTGACTTGGGGACAATCTTGGGCTACTGGATATTCAAGAGAGTGAATATATGCATGCTGAATGGTCACACACCTGGTTTTCAAGTCCATTTGTGATGTCTGATGGCTCCTGCTGCAGCAAAAAACTGGTCTCAGGTCTTCAAGTCAGAATGCATACAACCTACTTTCTTATCTCTTCACAGGATGCAGAGCTTGATTTGAGGGGCTGCTGTGTACTCACACTTCCTGCCTTTTCCGACAATGGATTTTCTGGATTGCTTGCCATCTTGTGCTTGTTGAATGAGGACCGATGATCACGTCAAGATGCAATGTAGCTCCAAGTCTGAGTTGCAACGCGTCTCACAGGGGGTGATTTCCTTTTTTGGTAGTTGCGTGAGCATAAAAAAAGGTCGCAGCTGGCCATTAGTTTCGCACACCGCTGTAAGTGAGCCATCACATTGGAACTCCGACACGGGAAACACCGGGACTATAGGGGCTTCACTTTCCCACGAATTACAGGGGTGACAGAAACCTTGTCAAGCAAGGTAATTTTTGGATTGCAGCGCCCACGCGTGCCTCATGACAACAAAGTACCTCCCACCTCAGAAATGACCGACGAGTTTCTTGATGCCAACCCCAAATTTCGCGAGATTGCTTCTGTCAACGCGAGTGAGCTTGTCCATTGTTCCCTCTACTGTGGTTAGTGACCCCGTCCGTGCAGACCTGTCCAACTGGTCTCAAGGTCCCAATCACCGGGTCTGGAATGTAGCTGACGAGGAGTGGCAAAATTTCTTCAAGAAGTGGCGTGAAATCGACAACAGGGTCCTCCATCCGGACTCCCGGGTACTCAACTTTGACATGCCTCACCGTCCATGTCCCATCCTTATCCGCGATTGCTATGTGAAGGCTGAGAAAGTGGTTTGGCAGCGAGCCGCCTATCGGACCAGGACCGGAGTGATTCTCTCGGGGCAACCAGGAATTGGTACGAACATTTGATCCCTGTTT